>CABFOQ010019658.1:0-10367 GCA_900660455.1 Gephyroberyx darwinii
TCACACTCACTGGGTCTGCCAGTGTGTGTGTGTGTGTGTGTGTGTGTGTGTGTGTGTCCCACAGTAACCTCCAAAACTGTCTGTATGTGAGGAAGAATTCAGGAGGACTCTGCTGAGCATTACATAGTACTAACGACAATGCAGGAGTTGGACTGATCTGATGAACAACAACTTCTGTCTGAAGAAGACTATAAATTATTAACATCCCCTTTTTATGCCCATAGTTTATTATCAGGCACAGTAGGTGTGGCGTGGGTGATGTGTGAATTCAGTTAAACATTCCCTCAGTTTGTATGACGTTGTATTCCTCATAACTACCTGGTTGACGTGAAAGGAAACTACTTACCACATCTTCTCATGAAAATAACTTTAGTGGTTAGAAAATGTGTCATCATTTTATCGTAATTTCATTTAGGCTAGGACTAGGTGTTTTTTTTTTCTTTCTTTTTTTTTTTCTTTTTAGTTAGCCATAGAAGAGAAGCGGTTTTGACTGCTTCCTATTGGGCACGCATAAAACGCTTAAAACCCCAATCAAGGATTTCTTTGTAGTGTTTTAAGTGTTCATCAATTACTCATATGTACACACATAGATTCTTTAAAGAGTAGAAGTTATGGAAAATGGGACACAATGCAGTAAACCAAGGCTTTCTTTTTTTGTACCAGCCCATTTTTGGCTCTGCACCTCTTTTCCCAGTTTTGGTGTTGAAGGTAATTTTTCACTTGTCAGAAAAAACAAACCTTATGCTATAAACTAACAGCTAGTTCTTAATGCAAGTTTAAGGACAATCAATAAACATATAAAACGATCATCTAAATAAAGGATCAACAACTCTCAGCTCAGCAATGCGAGCTGTTATTCCAAATAATTTGTTCAGCCATGTTATGCTCTATGAGAGGGGTGAGTGCGTTAAGATGGGTAATCTTCTATTACCCGTCTTAAAATGCCAAGCAACAAAAAACTGTGGTTTTTAAACAATGGCATTTAAAATAAAAAAAAAATAAAAAAGAAGCTGTAATTAACGGTTACGCAGCATACCGAGAGAACAATAGACTTAAAGAGTCACAGTATGACACTGGACTATGTGGTTTGTGTACAAAGTATAACATGGGATTAAGGATAATTTTTGCAATGTTAGATATGTGCTTGTAGTTTTCCAGGAAATGACTCACAGCCGAAAGCCTAATTGAATGAGATGGGGTAGCTCTTAATAGAGATGTTTTACTCCATTGCCTCACTACTTTTACAGGGCACCAGTGTTCAGTATTGGACCATATGGTTTTACCCCTCATGACCAAGAATGTTGTTTATCCTCTGAATCACAGCGTGCAGACTAATGAGTAATCTTACACATCTTGAAGTCCTTTAACTGTGTATTGGCCATGGGGATTCAGGAATCCAGACAGTACATTTAAAGGCATGTACTTACAAACTGTGTTCAGGACACCAGGAGCTGTGTTGGTTTGCCCTGTTTGAGCAAGTGGGTTAAAAGGTGCAGATTTTGTGATGTTTTGAGGGGTAAAAATTAGGTTCCATTTTAGCTGACTAGAGCCAGTTTTATCGAGCCTCGTTGGCCAGATCAGTAACACCTCCTGACTAATGTTTATTCTGACCCTGATTCTGGCAAAGCTGCACTATTTTCTCTATGTATCTGGAATCAATTCAGGCATGTGCAATGGACCTATTGTTGAACTGCGCTACCATCTTTACCAATTAAGATCTTATTCAAAGTTTAGTTTAGTTAGGCTACTGTCTTCTGTTGCCATCAGCACTTCTGTTGTTGCATACATATAAATAGCTTTTTTATGGATTGCAAGTCAAGGTTGTTTGCTCAAGAGCAGCACATTCTTCAACCTAACGTTTTTGGTTTACTAATTTGTCATTGGATATTGCTTAATAAAGACCAAAGGATTGACATTCTGGAAATGGTCTACTCTTGTGAATTGAGTGATTATCATGAATCTTTGAATTTAGTTTACTTCATTTGGTCCAATTTTAAGTGTGTGTCTTGAGCTCTAGGTATTTGGAGGATTGCTTCATAAAATTTCAACAGGACACTGGAATGACTTACGATATTGTGGTTGCAACATTTCAACCACAATTCTGTTTCCTGTCATCTCTGCAGTAGCTTCTGCATACTTCATTCTTTCTATTTGTGGAAGTGTGATGCACTACATGATGTTGGCACTCTGAAACCTATGCCTAAAAACCAGCCATCAGGAAACACCTTTTGATGTTACATTATACCTCTGAAAAATCAAAAGAATTACTTACGTATTGATATGATGCTGAGCAGTTTAGTTCCATTTGTTTTCTGAACAAGGCCACAAAGTCCAACAGACATGGTTGATGATCAATGGGCTGTTGAGGCAACCCAAATATTCTCTGCCAGCGCCCCCACTTCTCAAGACCACACACAGTGAGCTTATTAAAGCCACCCATTAAGGAAAGGACTTGGGGTGAAGTAGGATCAAACAAATGAATTATATGTGATCTGATAAGTGGCATGATTTAATAATTATGCCACTATATGCTATATAATACACTATATAATAATAATAATAATACTTTATGGCTATGGGTGGAACAGTGATGAGACATATGAGTGGACAGGAGGGGCGTCCCAAACAGAGGATGATATGTGCATGTGTGGGTGGAAACAATACCAATACACAGGATTTGATGTTGCAGCCCTTTGTACCATAATCCAAGGTGAGCATTCGCACAGAAGCCCAATTCAGATGTCAGGAAGAATGATGCACTAACCCACAGATGGTGACTATAGAGGACATCAGGCTACACATCATAAATCTACAGAGCCATCAGACAGGCAGCACCATTCACTAGCAAACTACTCTAAATGTTATAGGGTTGTGTGTGTGAGTGTGGGTATGTCACTGGGGTTATTTAGTGGACACCTCCCATCACATAGATTTTGTTGAATCAGGCCCACGACACCTCCAGAAGACTCAGCAGTAAGTTTTGGGATTCAGTGGTTATCTAGCTTTTAGTATTGTCACAATAGTCGAAATTTCAATACTACTTTGATAATGTTGCAAAAGATTGAATTCAAAATTCAATTGTAAACGTTCAATACTTTCACCACATGTCTTCAGCGAGCTGAAATTTGATTTCAGTGTTCCCTCCAGAGAGTGTCTACATGCGGATTGCAGTAGATGAAGGAGGGGGATTGGAACAGACGGAGCTACAGAGTTAAACAACTGGAAAAACAGACCACCACGTCTGAAACTAAGTCCATCTAAACTGGTTGACAAAACTGGTGCCAGGAGTGAAATATGCAGCTATTTGGCTTGCAGAGCCCCAAAGACGAACTCCCCACCGACACATCAAAACCCCTGTAGAAAAGTTGCTACAAAGCTGAATGTGCTATAAAAAGTTGCTATGACCAAGTAGTGGACAAATGGATTACACCTAGCACCTCGACTCCAGGGCTAAACCGTGAGGCCATTTTCAGAACAAGAAGATGAATTTAAAAAGTAATTAAATTAATTAACAGTTGACTCAGGTAAAGGGGTATTAACTGCCAACTTGCCTTTGCATCCCCACTGCGTGATTAGTTTGCATTTTAAAGACCATTTCTAGCTCACAACATCAGACTTGCACAGCAGGTTTTCAAGGGGATGTTAAATTATTGTGCTATTGCTACTTCCATTGTGATTGCATTACACCTGTATTTAAGTAGGTCAGACAAACAAACAGAGTGATGCTATGATATGAAAGAAATGAGCCTGGCACTAAATCAGAGTGAGGTGGAATTAGAGGGATTACTAATGGTAGCAATAAGTGGTTAGAACGGGTGACAAATTTGATAACGGGGGACTGACGCACATGAATAAATATGAGGAATTATTATACAATAATGTGAAAAGAGGATTGAATGACCAGGAGATCAAGGACTTAATTGAAAAATAGCTACATTTTGCTCACTGCTAAAACAGAGCCAACCTTCTTTATTACCTACACCCAAGGAGGTTATGCTTTCTCCTGTCTGTCTAAGATATCTCAAAAAGTTCAAAATGGAATCAGCTGAAATTTGATGAACAGATAGACCTTGGCCTTTTGGTGGTGATCTGGGATTTCCGCCAGGATTTATGTCATTCGGCACTACATTCTTTGAAACGGTGCATCTGAATAATATCTCTATTCACGATTGTCTTTTTTTTCTTTCTTCCTCCACCTGTGATGAGAATTGACTTGAATGTGAAACACGTTTGGGGTGTCCATTCAACAGAAAACAAAGAAAACGCACAATACACTATGTTTTGAGGTTGCACAATGAATCTGCCTTAGGTTATTTATAACCACAGGTGTAAGAAGAATGGTAATTAATAAATAAATGCCTCATCCTTCCCTACTCAAAAGTGGAACACAGTGTTTCTCAGAACCATGAGATTTCCTTTCTTGTGAGCAATGGTTTCTGTCACTGGTTTCTGTCAGTTTGCTGGACTCCTTGACACCACAGCACACTAGACCAAGCCTCAGACTCATGGCCTATCTCTGCTATCTGATGTGTTGATTCCCCCCCCACTGGGCATGACCAGATCCCATTAATATTCTCCTACTTTACAAGCTTAAAGTAGGAGCAGTGGAGACGGGCAATTTCTGTCATTGTGAAGTGCTTGGGATGATTACTATCCTCCCAGTAACTCATGACCCAGCCATGCGCTTACGAGTGTCCATGGCCAATTTGAAGGCAGCAATAATTTGGTTCTCAGACCCCCCTTACATTCTCGTTCTGGGAGAGGTCAACTGCCAGAGAGCATAGTGGATTGTGGATGATAGTAATCATACCATGTTTTTAGAAATGACCGCATAAAATTCCCATGTCCGAAATTGGGCAGAAAGGATTCTGGAGAGATATAAATATAATTGTGTATTTTTGGAAACTGTTTCATGTAAACAACGCTGAATCAACGCTAAATCATCTTTGACCCTGTTTGACTCAAATGATTTTTCTTACTCACATCATAAGTGTAGCTTCATTGCATGGTATGGAGCCCATAATTGTTCCCTGGAGAACTGAAACAATTAACTTGTAGGCAATAGGGGGTTGAAGATATTGGCTGGTAGATGAGTGTATATGATTGGCCCAGAGATGCTGGGAGCCAAAGCTGTCTGCTGAGCTCTGAAAGGAGCCGCTCTCAGCCCCACACAGGTGCTCTCTGTTGTACTCCGTCACCACCTATACAACCAAACATGACTCATCTGCCCGACAACACCTCTTTGCTTGACGTGATTACTTAGGCTTCCTGAACTAGAAGGTGGTCATTTCAGAAAATGCATCCACATGAAAAATGGAAAGAGCCTTTCGAGAACCAATTAGTATTGAGTAAGTTGTCATTGTTCATTCATGTCAGCTAATGTTTACAATATTTCATGCTGTCCAAAGACAAGACAATGCACAAACTAATAGCCGTACAATGACATTTAACAAATGCTCTTCCATTACTAGTTATTGCATATTTTCTTTGTTGGATGAAAACCCAGCTATTGAAATGGCATCACTGACGGTTTGTATTCATCCCTGTTAAGTTAGAACGCCCCAAGGGCATTTCCAGGTCCCTTGACTGTTACATGTTGCTCAAACACACCAGTTATAGATTGCCTCTGCTTTTAAATATTGCATTATGCTTTACCTTGTTTTGTAAGCTGGTTTACTTGAGCAATATCGGCATTAATCTTTAACAGGCCACTGTGTGTACGGTGGCTCTGTCCTACTTTAGCCAATGAGAACTGACATGTCTAACAGAGCGTGCCCTGCACAGCCAGCATAGGAAGCCCCTTAGAGATGGTGCTACTTTGAAGTGCTGTAATGAAAACCCTGCAAACATAGTTCACAGTCTGCACTATCGGATCGGGCCCTTGTTTGGGCTTGATGGTCCCATTAACAGGCTAGGGTTTTCATCCAGAGAGAAATGTATCTCTTCATCTTTGGGGTGGTTGATCAGCAGCAGAGTAGTGTAACTCTGCATTGTCTTTGGTTCTTGTGTTGCCGTCAATAGGAGAGCCTCTCTTTATTGCATGCTCCGGCCTCTCGCACTAAGCAGACCCAGATCTCAGTTTGTGTCAATGCAGCTGCAGTTCTTTGATAGAAGTTAATGAACTGCAGAGATTGACTTTGCTCTAGTGGAGACTTCTGTGGTCAGAGGGAGAAAGTTATGTCAATGGGAGCCCAAGTATCTAAATTGAAATCCTAAACCAACACCACCACAAACATTGGAACTGACACATTAAAATTGAATCATTTATATGATAACATACTTTTTTTATTATTTGAGTTCTTGAATTTATTAAAACATGTAGAAAATAGAACGTGGATATGTCACATTGATTTAGCTTTCCATTATTTTTAACGCTTTTCAGACCAATACACATTAGTGATTCACACAGCTTGCAAATAAAACAAAACATCAGAAAGGACGTCAGCAGAACGAGAGATTAATCTTACTGCTACATGTGTCAGCAAGCCAACATGTTGTTCTGTAGTACTTTGCCGCAAAGTAGATAAATATATAGAGTAAATATTTGACTATAAATAAATGAGTACAAAAGAACCGACATTGCAAGTCAGATAACCATAGAAGGCGTACTTGAATTGCCCATTTGTTAACAATAGATTAACACAGTTAATCTAGTGATTTGAGATCGGCTCGTTGTCATTTTGAGGTGAATTAGTAGTTAGCCACCGTTTTGCTGTCTCATAGGCAAATTTGTTTTAAGGGCTTTTCCAATCTAAGCAAATGCTACCTGAGGACAAAAACTGTCTTTGCTAAAACAGCATAAAAACTTGAAGTGGAGTGAAGGTAATGAAGGATTGTCCGGAAGCAAGATTTTTAAAAATGCTGAGCTAAAATGTTTGTAAGGTTCACATTTTGCAATGCAATTAGGGAAGTGATTAAGATTAAGATGAGGAAATATGATATTCTGTGGAATGTTTAAATGATTTAACAGTAATGATTCAGTCAAGGCATGCTAGAGCAAAGATAAAAGACTGAGCAGAGTCGAGATGAAAAAGTATATTTTCCTTCGGAGACCCAGCACAAAATGGCCTCTTCAGTCAGTCTATCAAACAATCAATAGCAGTTATATCCAGTCAGTCATGGAAAGAAATACGATCACGCCTACACACATCTCTTGGTACCAAAACAAGTTGGGCAAGCAGATAATTAATGTCTGGCTTTGGTTGATGTTATCTAATCTAGCCCTGTTGTTTTTTATGGCAGAGTTGTTTTTATGTCAGTGTACTGACTGTGATCATCTTGTGAACTTCCCTAGTGCCTCGACCACCTTCTGGGCATCATGAGGTTATGGATTTATGGCCATTGGGGATGCCCTATACTAATTAAAAATGAAAAGAAATGTTTGTGCTGAATTGCAATATGGATTCCTATACATGTGAGAATTTTTCTATTTCTATATGGAAAAAGTCATATGTTTTGGGGAAATAATGTCCGGTGTGGGGCTAACAGTAAATACTCATACTGTAATTTGGTCAGGTTGAATAAAATAAAACACTTTTCTGTCGAAGCAATTCATTCTCTCAAATGTAGCAGTCAGTATTGCAATCTCAGTATTTTTTTCGATTCATGTTCAGCTGTACCACTGATAAACTGTGTATCCCTTTCAGCAAGTACCTTTTTGGACACATGATCAGTTAAAAGGACATTAGGTCAAAGCAATGCTTGCTATCTTATAAAACTGCCGTCGATGGGACCCATGAGAATAGTAGCTGAGGGAAATATTCTGAGAAGCAAAAGCAGCTCATGTATCAGTGTTTTTGGAGACATGTCCTGAGGATGACATAAATGTCTGGACCAAGCCAACACTGGCTGCACCCCTTCTTCCCAAGCAAAAACATTATTCTGCAGGAGAAAAGAACAAATCCCAATTGGTCAGCAGGCAGCTGTCTCCAACCTACAGCAGAGGAGAGGACACCCATACAGCCAGGGGCCCTGGGCCCTGGGAACTCCAGCAATAGAGTCCCAGCACCTCTCAGTCATTACCCTGCTCTCCCACAGATGAGGGATGGGGGCTGGGATAGAGCAGAACCACACACAGGTCACAGGGGCTGTAACAAGAGCCAGATGTGCTGAGGGGACACAAATATACATGGACAGGCAGCTTTCTCCAGCTTTAAACACACGCATGCACGTATGCACACGGACACATAGAGGTGGTGAGTAGAGGAGTTCAGTTCACATGTTGGGTTGATTTAGTGTTTGACCAAATTGAAGTCTGTGAGTAGATTTTTAATGGTCTCAGAAAGGTTCCCATGCAGTATGCTAAAGAAAGGTCAACATGCATTAGTCCTAAAAGTCATGAGGTTCGTGGTCTTTATTCTGGAGACTCAGGGTGCTTGAAATTAAACTATCAATCATGTGATGAAAAAGTAAGAAATTCCTAACGTATACCGAGGACGTGACAGAGGGGAAGATTAAATTGTCTTTACTTTCTGGCAGATAGAGTCAGTCACATTGCTCAGTATGCTAGTGCTCACTGGTCTGGCTAGAAGAACTCCTCGAAGTTGGTAGTGGCGGTAGTGGTGTTGGCTTGTATCTCATGTCATGGAGCACATACCGAGAACAAAGTTGCATGAACCAGCGTCTCATTGTATGCCCTGCATGCATGTACGCAAGCACGTGTGGGATTGAGCAGTTGTTTGTGAAGCATTTTGAAAAGGCTGAGGCTTAGATCTGATAAGCCCTTTACAATGAAAACAATGAGGTGAACCTTTAAAAGCCTTTAAAGCAGCCAAATGGAGGCAGCATTGTGGGAGGAATGCAGCATTTGGGTGGAGTTTTTATGACTGCTAGTGATTTTTATTTCCTCGTAATAGGAGTCCTAACTTGTAACAGATCTGCAGTTTTGAGCTGTGTGCTTTCTGCTGCAGTGTAGCAGAGGAACAGGGTTCATATTTCAGATGAGGTGTCATTATCACACATAGAGGTAACTTGGCTACACGGGACTGGCTGACTGGTAGAAATACAGGTTTCTCTCTGTAAGGGCTGGGGTTGTGACCAAGTTAGACACAAGATGGGACCATACGTCTCGATTTTGCGCCAAGTGGTTACAAGACGGCAGTCAATTCAAGCCAAATATAGCTGCTAAATTGTGTGCTTAAATCCTCATTGAGAAAATTGCTTTACTTATTCTAAATTATACATCATTGTACCATTTAACTGAATAAATTCATACTGTTCAGCACCATGAGAGAATGTTATTCATGTCACTTGGCCAAGTCTGCGTCAGTCATGTTGTCATCCTACCAGTCAGGTTTCCTCTCAGCTCTAAGTGCAATCTAATAATTTTCTTTAGAACATGACATTTGCTATTTGGTGGATCCATGACTTAAGTCCCTAATGTTACTATGCTGTGCTATTGTAATAATGTCTTTGGTCACAGACTTATACAGTCCACACACACAGTCGCACACACACTCACACCGCCTGCCGAAACAGGCACTTTTCGGCCCCAAGATGTTGCTGCAATTCATTTGCACTTTCTTGCAGCTTGAGTCCGAAAGCAACCCGTGCCTATGAGAAAATACATACAAAACGGATATATTTACATTAAACATAGAACGTCTCAAACAGATCAATACATGTAGCAGTGCACCATTTGCCATATCGTGTAAGCACCGCTCTCCTTCAAGATGTAAGTAAATGAAAGACAGCAACATCTTTAGGCCATTTGGGCTATTCCTGCTCATGTCTCTTCCAACAGTCTTCTTCCCTTGTCCATTTTCAACTATCAGGATCCTTGTAATGTCTGCTTCTGTCTCAATAACACCTCATTGAAAATCTGTCTGTCGCATTTTACGTTATTTTTTCCCCTCATACTTTTCTGTGTCCTGTCTTTCCAGTGCACTCAAGACTTTCAGTCATACACCAGACTTTTACATCCTCACAACTTGGCACACTCCGTAGGTGCTTATTTTGTTTTTAATGTTTCCAGTAATGTCTTGGTAACCTGCCAGCTCAACAGAAATCGTTCCTCTGGAGGACAAGGTTCATAAGTGCATTAGGGATAGAGTTTGTTTTTTTCTGATTTCCTTTGAAAGTGTGGGTTGTTCTTCCAGGATGTGTTATATCATCTGTATTATTGATGTGACAGCCTAGTCAGGTCTCCGCATTCTTGTATTTCCCTGGAAGTCTTCAAAGTCGGCTAGTTTGAGCTTGACAGTAGAGCGACATAAACCGTGAACAGTTCTTTCTAGGTCATCCTATCAATGTTGCAAAGGAAGTGGCATATATCACGCCTGTGCACAGTATCAGTTGTTGGGATGTGTTTGACTGGTCATGAATATTTTATCACAGATGTAAGCTCTACATCAATAGGTTGCAGTTGA
>CABFOQ010019658.1:19637-40292 GCA_900660455.1 Gephyroberyx darwinii
CAGGGGGAGGATCTAGAGCTATATAGAGGTTGGGGCTTTGAAAGCACAGAAACACACACACACACACACACACACACACACACGCACACACACTCCCACCCAAACTGGGTAGTAAGAGGTAGCTGTAATGGAATTCCACCACTAATGAGGATGAGCTCGTTCAGGCATCTGCTTCAGAGTAGTTTGGAGGGATTCTCTCTCAACTCTTGATATGACTGCAATGAGGGTGACCTTTTGATTTCCAGTGGAACGAACATGGAAAGTGTTTTGTTTCAGGCTATAACAGATTTACTAGACTAGTGTGATTGGAGATTTTTCATGTTGGAAGATCTGTGGCTGTGATTATACAACAGACTCTTGGACCAATTCCTTTTTTTAATCTTATGTGCTGTGCTTGTTATGTTGGATTGTCTTTGAAACTCCATACTTCAGACATTCCTTTAGCCTTTTTGAATTTAATGAAAAACATCTGAAATCTCAAACAGAATTGCACAGCACAGAAAATTCTGCTCCACTTCACTTGCTGTAAAGACACTGGGATATCTTGTAAAATAGGCCACGGCGAGTGTAGTCATTCCTTAAGAGGGGTGGCATGGGTCTTTGTAGGGTAAGATCGTGTTGTTAGTGCTCATATGGTGTGTGATATAGAAAGTAAAGGGTCTATAGTGAAGTGCTATGTAGAAATGCTCTAGAGTCAGATTTTTAAGAATAGAGAGGGCCTTTTAAAACTATGTTATCTGTTTACACCACAGTGGTTTTTCCATCCATTAGTTTGCAACATTTAATTCAATTTACATGCCCTAATAAATTGAAAGATTGAGCAGAAATCTAGCTGTGTTGTCGGGTTATTCTTACTCCGCTTATAACCTTACCCCTGTTAAAATAATCAGATAAAGGAGTTTACACGACAAGTTCAATAGTTTGAGTATTACCTTAATCAGGTTAAGACATAAAAGACATTAAACATACTGATTGTCTTACTGGGTTATACCTGAAGCCTTCACCACCGAAGGGCGTTGTATTGGGTTAGTGATACAAGACTTGGAAGTTGCTATGGGAGAAGTGTCCTTGATAGGTACTTATCAGATAATTGGCCACGATGTCTTTCCACAACAGTGACAAAGAATAGAAACACTCAATTGCTGAGTTGACAGCTGTATTGATCTTTCTGTAATTGATTGTGATAGTCTAGATACAGTTGCGAGAAAGTTTAAAATGTTCATTTCGAATTACCTGCATAGTTGTTTTTGACATTATTACTGAGGCCTCTTATGCAGTTTGTAAAAGTAAAAAAGTACAAATGTTTGTGTTGTTTGTTAAATCGCATTGTGTTTATTTATTTTTATGACTTAGATGACGATCGGACCATATTTTAGCAACCATTTATACAGGAATGCAGGTAATTCATAAGAGTTCACAAACTTTTTCTCACAACTGTACAGCTTTGCTGTTTTCAGGACGGTGTAAATGCGTATGTATGCCGCCCTTTGCTTATCTGCCTGCACCCTCAAAGCACCGTCGGCTTAAAGACCTTGCTGTGAGGAGTTAGACGTCTGAGGACAGCTCTCATCAACCCGTGAGCTTACAGCCCTGCAGCAGTTCTGCTATGACACTGTAAACTTTTTACAGTGCTGACCCACTCTATGAAGTGGAGGTGTGCTGCAGTGTAAGATTTGTTCCCTCCCCCATTCACTAACATGGCCCAAGCAGGCTGGACCATGCAACAACATTTAATTGTTGTCCAATTGTTTCGTAATGGGTGCTCTGCTCCTTGTATTTTGTTCTCTATTTTCTAACTTCCTTCTTCCCATAAAAATGGTTGTAGGGATCATTTTATTTAATTACATTATTTTAATGATTAATCTTAATCATTTTAGAACATCTGAAATGTTGTAATTGCACAGGTTAATAGGCTGTAAAATGTCTAGGGATTTTCCAGCCACATATAAGGAGGAATAGGATGTGGAATTGTGTTGAATGATATGTTATCTTACCTACCTTGACCTTCTGTTCACTTTGTATCTCATAATAGCCTACTGCCATCACATCGTGACACTTGTCAACACCTAGTTATTCTTTATTGGCTGTGACAAGAGTAGAATAGGCTTATTTTCTGAATTACAAGCAATCACTGAGTACAAACAAGTAGAAATTATTCTTGAGTCCCTATTCATGAGAAGTTCTAGGTAAAGAAATAAAAGCCCAGCAGAAAAAGGCTTTCTTATAATATTTACACGATAAACCTTTGAGATCATCCTTTTTTATCATCCCTTGAAAATGATCATATGATACTTTATTGACGAGAAATTCTCCTTTGCTAACCCTAGCCCTAAACTTCTTCCACAAGGAAGTCAGAGCACAAGGTCAGCTACAGAACAGTGCCTGTGGTAGAAGCTGGTAGTGATTCAGTGTCTTGTTACAGGTTGGATTTTTTACAGTTACAGTTATTGAGGCCTTTCCCAGCTGTACACATAATAGCTTACCTTGTGTGATGACATTCTCCACCCAAATGTCCCATATTTCGCCATCCTGTATAAACCTATCAGTTGTTTTTGTCAGCACCATTAAATCCACCAATCTAGCCTTTTTCAGAACTGAGGTATACAAGCAGTTTACTAAGAGTGCTAAGAGTCATAATCTACATTTATAAACACTGGAGAGGAGTGTGACCACTAGTTTGAGAATGGGTTGATATGTGGATAAATAAGCTATCTTGAATTTGCCTTATAAGGCTTCATAAATATATAGTTTGTGTTTGGCTTTACTCTAGGTGCGTTGGTGTTTTGGAAAACCTTTCTGCATGTTGGCCTCACATTCATCTAAGTGCATCTCTCTGGCCTAGAAATGTAAGCAAAAAATAGGGCTGCGCTTGTTTCAGAGAAATTAAATGTTGTTACCTGTATTATATGCTACCAGAACAGATTCATATTCTTATCAACTAAATTCTTTATATAGAGCAAAATAAGCAAATAAAACTAGAGGTGAGAGGATGAGGAGAGACTGAATGACTTCTGGAGGACAAATGATTGAAGGGGGAAATGATGAGGAGAGAACCAGTGATGAGGTGGAAGTGGAGTCTGGCAGGCAGGACGAGCAGCTGTGCAAACCCATTTGCTGTTGTGTGGAGGCAACTTGGCTTGCTCTGGCCGGTGTTAAAAGGCACTGCTGGCTATGTCCAGCTGCCAGTGAGGTGCTCTTTGCCCCTCTGCCACCTCTGTGAGTGATTAGTCTCCAGCCTCATTACATAAACTAATTGCTGAATTATTTTTGGGCTGTGTTTACACTTGTGTCTGCATAAGTCCAATTTTCTGTTATCTGTGCTGGTGAAGACAATTCATCTTCAAGTAGTAGTTTGAAGGAGTAAAGAGTAGTTCCCATCACAGTGGAAACTCAACATTGATGTTCGTAGGACCACCAAGCACACAGCAAGTTAGCCCCCTAGTAACATCTCAGCCTTCTCCTAAACTATTAAGTAACAGGGCCATCTTTTTACAGCACCAAAAAGCATATCCATCAGATTTTTACAAAAAATCTTGTGCAGAATAATCAAATTTTTTTTGTAGCCAAACAATTGCGCTGTCGTTCCCAAACTCTAATATGTACCTATATGTCTCCTATATTTATCTCAGTGACAATGCATGGTCGCTTGCACCTACAGCCCTCTGCTTGCCACTGTACGGTCAGTAAAACTGATATGCTGTGAGATGAGGGAGAAAGATCTCATGTTTGATTCGTCTTTAGTTTAACTGTGGTCCATAATGACCTCAGGCAGCATTTCTAAAATCCAAATGCTTCCTGATTGACATTTTACAGCCCCATATGGAATACAATTTCAGGTCATTTTATTTCAGCGCCAAACCTCTCCAATTTATCTCCAGACATTGTTGAGCTCTTAGTAAAACAGAATGGTGTCAACAGTTAGTGGAGATGAGACACCAGACCTTTTGATAAGTGCTTTCCCACAAGGTAAACTTGGCAGGCAAGGGGGAGCAAACAGACAAACAAACCAGCAGACAGTAATTTTCAGCCGTCTGCTACTGTGCATTTCAATGAGGCTGATGGATTAATGCCTCACGCCAGTAATGGGCCACTCCGAGGAGTAGAGTTAAACCTGTTCTGCTCTATTAGTGCCCAGCTTATCGCATCAGTAATGGACATTCACAAGTCCTGATCTGTCGGTTTCCACATTTTCCCTATCTAAATGTCTTGGGTATAAATGGCCTTTTTTCCATAGCAAAGCAGTTAAACCCTACAGGCACATTGTGGCCTCCGGATAAAGGTCGAAAAAGTCAGCTCTTTTTTTCTTTTCTTTCTTTTTTGTTCCTGAATGCAAGTTGACGGTTGAGCTCAGGGGTAGACATTTAGTGGTACTAGAAGGGGTTTATATTTTTTGTTGATTGAGATACGTGTCAATGCATCTAATTCTTAAGCTAGCCTGAACTTGTGGTGATCTTTTTCACTGTGCGTTCTGTGTGTATGCATACTAGTGTTTTTCCAATGCTGTGATTGGAACTAATCTCTCTCTAGAGTCTCTAGGCAGTCCTCTCTTAACTTAACTTCACTCGACATCTGTATCTGCAAGTCAAGTTTCAAGGATAGTTTCAAAATAATACTTTTAAGAAGAGTGGAAATGAGTTGCCCTTGAAACTTTAGTGACCTATCAAGAACTCCTTTCAACAGAGTTGTTAAAGGAAAAATCCAACATCAGATGCTCTTACACTGTTGGATATAGTCAATCTGTAATGTTCAGTGTATTCCAGGAGTTATTTGCTTTTCTGGTGGACCTAATTTCCCTCAAGTTGCCTTGTGTATTTATACTTTTGGTGATTGGTGATTTCCTACATTTTTCAGAATGATTTTCAACAGCCGAAAGCAGAAACGGTGCCTGAACTTTTGTTGGATTTAGCTGTGAGTTATATGTGTAGGTAGAGAAAGGGAATAGTGATAGTGCAGTGAGGGGTTTTCCAGTTGAGAAAAAGTGAGTCAAGCCTTGTACTCGAAACTCAACATTTCTTGTGGCAACTTTGCATTCTTGTCTATTGAGGCTACTGTTGGTGGTGAAATTGGTATGTCTGACTCTTCCACGACGGATTTCTCCCTGTATCGTTGGTGCAAAATTGTGGATCTAGAAAGAAACCCTTGCTCTTTGACTCTGACAGACTGACACCAAAACCTTGAGATGGCAGAAAGAATTTCAGCTATCAAACTCTATTGTAGCCGTACTGAAAATATCTCAACGTGACGTCACGTCATCTACATTTGGCTAGTTATCCACAAGAATAAATACATGATCAAACAACAAAATTGGCCCAGAAATGCAAGGCACTTTGCCAATAACTGTTTAATAACAGTGTTCAACTGTTTCAGGGTGGATTAATATTTATAAACAATTGCTCTGGCTGAATAAATCCTCACTGCTTTGTTTTAAAGTGTATTTTTTTCACTGGTGTTAATGTTATTTAGAGTTGGCTTAATGGAACCTGCCACTCGCCACCCACGTCTTTGATCACTGCCCAACCTCCCAGGCTCTTATCTAGGCGAACACAATGGACCCACTACCTGCTCCTCTTCCTCTCTCCTCTGAGAAGTTGGCTCAGATAATGCTTTTGGATGTCGGTGTTTTATTCCAGTTACATTCTGTATTTGCTTGTAGTTTTGGTCTTGCTCTATAACAATAGCTCACGCACACTGAGCTGCATCTCATTATGAAGTCTGTCTTGGATATTGCCTCCCTATTGTCCACTGGCTTTGTGTGTCGGGGCTATTTGTGTCAGCCTGGCTGGAATCGGCCTGTTTATTGTGATTAAATGGGAGCAGAGTAGGCTAGAGGACTGGACCCTGCCTCCTCTGGAGTGAAGGAATGTCGCAGTACCCTCTGCAGTATTTCAGCTATACCTCAACCTCTGCCAGGACAAGAGGTATCCCATTCTATTGAATGAAATTGGATTTTGTTCTTTTTTACACTCCCTGTCATGATATGTCTGTGTGTATGCTACGTTTAGGTACACTTAGAATGTGTTCATTTATTGACCATTTTCTTTATGGCACTTGCTCTAACTGTCCAGCTTTTACAGTGATTTATTCAGCTCTGTTCTCTTTAGTGAAATCATTAATTGACAATTCAGAACCTATTAGAGAGCCATCATCACCAGCCCAGTTCCTTTCCAGAGGTTGGATGGGTAGCTGAGCACTGTTTCACTCTGAACATAAAAATGTCCTTTTAGATTGCTGGTCATGTCTTGTTCTGTCTGACAGCCCCCCACACACTGCTTCCCCTTTTTCTAGATGTACTATAATCGTGAGGAACATTTAAGAAATATATGCCCATTCACACCACCAAGTTGTCTTCCTTGTAAAGCTACTGACTGTGGACAGGTGACTGTAGACTTGTCCTACCTCTGTGCATGGAAAACTTCTGAAAAGCTGTCATACTGGGTTTGAATCCAGCCTGGAACCTGTGTCATTTTTCTCTTTTATATCTCTCTTCACTAGGGCTGAAACGATTATTTGCCATTACCAACAATGTAGATAATAAATTATCGAATAGTATTTGTGTCGTAGATTTGTCATTAGAAATACTCAAGCCTGCGTCTTCTCTCACCTTTTGGTTGTATTTGGAAAATGGCTGACACACAACAGTACCGAAGGTGAGTCTGGAACTAAACATTCACAAAACCCATCAAGGCACAGCAAAGTGTGGGAGCTCTTCAGGAAAAAATCTGTTAAGGTTGTAATTTGCACACAGTGCATGGTGGAGTTGGTTTCTCACGGCAGAAGGATGACAGGATGACGCAATGGCACTGTTACTATACTATACTATAAAAAGTGGTAATGTACAACACTAATGCGGAAAACAAAACAATAAACATGTAAGACCAAATGTATGTTAAAGAATCTTGCACAGTACTGTGTAACAACTTAAGTGCAGCTAATAAAAAGCGATATTGCATTATTCACCCATATGCTCCCATGTTGGCAAGCTTGTAACTAGCACTGTGCTGCTTTTGACTTGTTCAGTCAAGGTGGCGGTATTCTTTTGTTAAGGCAGCCCACCTTTACTATATAGCACTGCACAAAACCATGATGTCTGTGTCTCTGTGTGACCTGTCTGCCTTTTTATGAGGTATACATCATCTATATTTTCATCATCTCCGTGACTTACTTACTGGGGTCACAGCCCCAGGTATTGGCTGTTTACCGGTCCAGTGACCTTCTATAGATAGTGTCCACATTTAGTTGGTTGGCTCCCAGTGAACTTACTCTCAGTTATCCTGGATTTGATTGGCTGTACTGTATTACATCTGCTGTCTCTCATCTGGCTTTGTGACTGACAGGAGCCGGTTCTCCTTACTGAATACATTTATTTAATAAGAGAATAATTTACCTCAGATGTTTTTTCAGTGGCACACCTTTTTTCAGACATGTATTATGCACAGGCTGGGGCCGACTGCTTTTCTGTTCTTAACTGTACTGTCTCCTTTATGTCCTGCCACCATGGCACATAGGATATAGAACATGTTGCCATGTGCACATGTGTGCGTGTGCACATGTGTGCGTGCGTGTGTGTGTGTGCATGCGCAAGAGATATTTAATTAAATGACCCCCTGTGATAAATGATTATATATCTTTGTCTTTGTAGGTGTTTGGTGATTATTATCACTTCCGGCATCGTAGAGTGGTGAAGAGATCGCTGTCGGATCACAGGGGGACACAAGTCCGTCTACAAAGAGAACCCACGGTAAGGTCTTCGAGCATGGGGGTACGGTGGACCAAATGATGGGTTGTAAGTTTATTGATTTAAAATGAGTTTTATTAATGTGTGAGAATATGCTGTGGGGACAGAGTGGTTTGGGTTGTTGCTGTTTTTGGAATATGGAATTGAATTGGGGTTAATTGGGGTGCACACGTTTATTTCCCAATTGACTCAATAAAAGCTCAGTGCTGCTCGTCCTCGCTCTGAAATGTTTCTGACAATTGCTGTGTGAAATGTTTTGGCCCATGTATAAAATGAGCTTGAAAAGCCTTCTAAATACTTGTTTACATATTTATAAAGCATTTCTAACTTCTCCATATGCTCCAATTTGGTCCAGATCTGATGTAATCATCCGATGCGTTTTTTGTGGACTTTTCTTAGATGAACACACAATGTCCATGGTCATAGTTATGAATAAGTTAATGGTCACATAATAAATATTCATGTCTAAACATATTGCATGCCTACTATGTATAGATATGTCAAGACAACAAATTATGTTATTATTGGCATTCTGGCATGTAAAAAGGTTTAACTATATAAAATCACAATCCAGTAAAAAAATAAACTACGAAGTGCTATGGCTCACTACACTGTTTGGCGCACCATAGAGCTCTTGGAAAGGGTTTTTAAAAATTATTTGGGGCACAGGTATCTGTTCATTTTGTCAGAAGAACAATTCAATTCAAGAGATCATTCAATTGGCCCAAGTCAGTGTGTGCTACTTGCCCCTGACCATTGGGCAATCCTTGTTGTTCAAACACAACATTAATGTGTGTAATACAAGCTTAGAAGCAGGGTAGAAACAAAGGGGAATACAGTTGGCTAACCAACCACAGGGCAAAGAGCCAAACCTTTGGATCTCATTTATCACTCTTTTAATGGATGCCTCAGACAACCGACAGCATCTGGTCTGTCGACTGTTTGCCTTACCTTACCTTAGTGCTGAAAGGTGAGCTGGTGGGTCCTACTAATGTTCCCCAGATACATATACTCTTCTATGGACCTCTCTGAAACCAGTTCCTTCTGCTTGTCTGATATAATTTTAAATTCCTTTTATTTCACGTTTCTATATTTTCTAGCTGTTTGCAGAAGGTTTGAGGTTAGTAACACCTCCAACAGGTGGCCACTCTAAAATAAGTCTATGTCCTGGACATGCTATTGCGAAAGACAAAGGGATGAGTGTGAAAGGAACCTTTTTTATAGCTATGGGAACTTGAGGGAACATACATCAAAGAAAGAGAATACATGGATCAGAAAAGTCGACAACGATTAAAAAACATATAATAAACTGTTTGCATAATACTTTTCTCAGAACAAAATACCTTACAGAGAACTGTAAAAAGAAGGCCCAAGAGTAAACACAATGATTTAAATATTAGAATAAACTGACTAAATATAAGGATGTAAAAACAACTGCAATAAAACATTACATAAAAGCAAGTGTGTAAAAAGTAGTGATTTAAAAGATGATGCCCACCAAAGTTGCCAAAGTTTCTCAGGCAAGCCATTCGACAGTGTAGCGGCCCTGATGACAAAGGTTATTTTTAGTCTGTCTGTAGATCTGACCTGGTCCGCATAGCAACTGGTCACGTAGTCCTACTGCCTACTAAAATTGCTATCATATCTTATCAAAGGAAATGTCCCTGCAACAACAGTTGGTGTACAAATTACAACCACTCACTGGATGATAATCTGTCCCCTTATTTGGACATGGTGTTCCTCTGAAATCATGGCAGTTCAAGATAAAGGGACATGTATTGGTACTTAATGTATCATTATATTTGAGGTCAATGCATGTCATTATTCATCAGAATAGTTATTTACAGTGCCTCAAAGTATTCAGTCCCCTTAACTTTTTCTGCATATTGTGGTCATTCAGACTGAATTCAAAATGGATGGAATTGAGATTTTTTTTTCTCTATCTACACAAAATACCCCCATAATGACAGTGAAAATATTTTTTTCCAAATGTACTGAAAATGAAATAAAGAAGTATTCAACCTCCCGATTCACTACTTTGGAGAAGCACATTCAGCAATTACAGCTTTGAGTCTTCTTGGACACATCTGTATCAGCTTGGTACCTCTGTTGGGCAATTGGACGAATCCATTGGATTCTGTCCATCGCTGGTTGAAATTCCTTGATGTTATTTTTTGTCGACTTTCTATTCGGAATTACCAGTACAAGGTTGATGTTGAACGTCAGAAGTTTGTATTTACAGTATCTCTCATTAGACATGAATGCATCATCAGCTGTGGGTTTTACTTGTGGTGAAAAGAGCAATAGCTGTAGCCTAGCTGTTGGAGAAAAAGGTTGAGTCGCGCAGAATGCAATATGTCCTGTCACTGTGCTGCATTGTGGACTACTGAGGATGCTGTTGATGGAGAAATTTCTGTTTCTTCTTTTTCTACGATGGATTTCTCTCAATATGATTGATGTACGTCAGTGCAAAATGGTGAGTTCAGAAAGAAGCCCTGCGTGACTGACACCAAAACCTGAAACTTACTGTTGATGTTTTAGATTGTTGAAAAACTTTCTCCTATCAAACTCTATCTCAGCTGTGCTGGAAATGTCTCCACCTGACATCACATTGTCTACTACGTCTAATTGGATCAGAAATACAAGGTGCATTGCCAATAGTTTCAATTTTCATTTCATCAGACCACAGAACCTCTTGCCTCATGCTCTGAGTCTTTCACGTACCTTTTTGCAAACTCCAGGCTGCTGTCGTGCCTTTATTTAAGAAGTGGCTTCGATGCAGCCCTGCCATGCAGCCCAGATTTGTGAAGTGCTACACGGACTGTTGTCCTTACAGCAAGATCTGCCATTGCAGCCAAGGAACTCTGGAGTTCTGTCAGTATCCTTGGTCCTTGCTCTTGGTCACCTCCCTGACGAAGGTCCCTCTTGACCGGTTGCTTAGATTGGCCAGATGACCAGCAGAAGGAAGAATCTGGGTAGCTCCGTATTTTGGTCATTTCCTAATTATGGATCCCAAGGTGCCCTACACTGTAGAAAATGTTTTATGCCATTCCCCAGATATTCTCCTCCCAAGGCTTTGAATTGTACAGACAGTTCCTTGGACTTAATGGTAGAGTTTCTGCTCTGGCATGCACTCTCATCTGTGGGACCTGTGGCATCACCAGGGGACCGGTAGTGGATGGTTACTATGTCCCCATCCAGTGGCAGCATGAGAAGCTGCCTCACAAAATGGCTGTGTGGACTGGAAAGTACTGTATCTGAACTTGGGACAATTAAGTAAAGAGGACCATTGAAAGCAAATCTTGCCATTTTATGTTTGAGTTTGTTTTGTACCTGAGTTGAACCTTTTGAACCTCTTACATTTGTGTTTGATCTAAGCCTAACTTTTGTTTTTCTGATGACGAAAATTGTGAAAATCCCAGAGTTGAAACACAATTAATACAACCCTTTACCCAATATTGGGAATAGAAAAGCATTGCTTAACCCAGGTTTGAGAGTTGTTCACTGCACTGCTGCTATGAAAAAGTTTGTGAAACCTGGCTCCATGTCATTGGCCTTATCATGCTGTGTGGCCACAGAGAACAGGTGCTCATTGGGAAAAGAGATGAATGTGCTGTCTCCTTCGTTCCCATCCACTCTTAGAACTGGCTTGCCTCCCTCACCTCCCGCTCTGGGATTTCCTTTCCCACCGCAGCTCTATTTCCTGTTGTTGAATTCCTTTTTTCCCACAGCACCTCAGAGAAAGTGGGGCCTTACAGTGCCAGGTCCTCTTTGCCTGTTTAGAGAGGTTCAGGTCAGCTTGTCAGTCCTTCCTTTTTTAAAAAAAATCAAGAGAGCTGAGCAAATGTTGCAATAGCTTGCAATTTTGACAAAAATGTTCACCTAAATCCTCCTCTCATCCAAACATTAACAAATCTTGACAACCTTGCTGTAATAAATGGTCTGATGAAAGCCTTTCTCAACATGCAGGTCATTACAAATTTAACTCTAAGTTTTCTGCAAACAAAACATTGCAAATCACATTTTTTCTATCTGCAATAATAAGAAAAACTATAAAAACCTAGGGAGACTGGCCTACAGCTTTTAAAAAGGTCAAGGTGGGTCCCAAACAAAAGGCTCAATAAACCTTCTTTGAAGAGTCTGTAATTACTGACTAAAGTACCTGGACCACTGCCAAATCTCATAGACCGGCTGACAGAGACCTGTCTATAGAAGATCTAAAGCTTGGGCGTAAGTACTCCCTCCCTGGACTGCCTTCTGTTTTTTCCTTTTGTTTGTTTTCACAAAGGAGTGGACTGCCCCACTCAGCTTTGTTTTATTTGGGTAAACAGTTAGAAAGTAAAGAGGAAGACAGAATAGTAGAGGCATAGGAGAGAAAGCTTTGGTGGGATTCAATCTTGGAGCAGTAGGCGCATTTGTGGTGAATTAACCACTCAACTACCTGAGCACGAACTGCCTTCTGTTTGACTTCTGTTGACTGTTGTCTAGCTGTGCAATACTAGTATCACTATTATAGCAATAATAGTAGCAGTTGTGCGTGCGTGCCAGAAATATTAACTGAGCAGCCTGTATGTGAACTTTTAACTGAGTTCTGCATGTGAATGGTCATTCACATGGAAATGCTATCCACTAACTCCTGGGCTCTCTGTTCTGTCTGTATTAAAGAATTCCCTAAGACTCTTCACTCAAAAAAAGGTGAAATGGCTGTTGAAATCCCGACTAAAGACTGTGGATTTAGACTTATTCTTTAAGTGAGCTCAAATTCAATCTCCTATGCCTGCGGCCCTCTAACCTGAACCTCTGGGACCTCTGTTCATTCTAGCTGTCTAATCAGGGACTGGCGCCAGGCGAATGCAACTAACCTGGTAGGATAGAAAACCAGCACAGCTCTGGACATCAAGGACTCCATTTGAGCACCACTGTCCTGTACTTTACGACAGAACTGATGCCCCCAGGTAATGGCTGGTGGAAGTTACTATGCCACCATATACCAGGGTTGAGTGACTTATCTTCCTGGTGTTCTGAGTGTTCATTAACAAACGTAAACCACTAACCTTTTCCATCTCAATAATGACCTAAAGGCTAAGCCAGTGTTCCCTAATACGGTATTTAGAGGAAAATTACTTCTTTGCTGTGTGGAAATTTCTGAGAACTGTTTGACATTAGGATGACTGCGTGTACAGATTAGTGGTAGACTAAATGGTGTCATGGAGGGTTTCTGTAACAGATGTTAGACTGTGAAAGGAGCAGCAAGGTTAGGTAGCTAATCTGCATGACTTGCTGGAAGTACTTGAACTGTGATTAAGTGGTCTTGTGTAGTCAGACATGTTAATGCCTTGTTTGCAAGAGCGCGTGAAGGCTCTACCATTGCACAATTACAGAGGTCATTCAGGCTTTCTTTCTCCTTGGGATACGTAGCTAACATGGCCTAATGATTAGAGACACTGTTCTGTAACTGCACTACCTGGGTTCAAGTCTCCTTGTTGGCAAACACTTGCCTGCTGATGTGTTTTTGAGCAAGACACTGAAACCCTACCAAGAAAGACTGTCAGGAACACCTTTGTTGTTGCAGGCATTGCAATGGCACAGTTTATATCGCAGATAAACATTGTTTTTCAGGAGCATGTCATAGCAGAATGGGATATGATTAGTAAAGTAGATGGGAAAATGGAAAGAGGGGAAATCACACAGACTGCCCTTTGTCCCATGGCAAGAATGGCATAAGAGACAGGAAACCACATGGACTGGTGTGTAATGAAATTGAATTTGGATTCTGCATACAATTGGACCTTTGTCACTCTGACCTTAAAGAATCTCTTCTGTTCATGCTGTTTTCTCTAGATAGACAATGTTACTAGTACATGAACAACTCTCTTTATGTTTCTATACTGTCGTGTCAACAATCACATTTATTAGATGTAGGAATATTATGACCTTGTCAAGTGGGAAACCAACTGTACTGCTATGGATGTGAGTCTCTTCTTCTAAAACCAATTCAATATGGATCTTGGTACATATTTACTGATTCAATACAGGAAAAAGCAGGTCAACAATTTGATATGATGGCCGTCATTTTATGACTAAATTCAGTGCCATGAAGAGCAACGCAGAGTTTATGTTGTCCATTTTGACTGTGGCTCTGGGACTTGTGGTAACCCACATTATCCAGCTATGAAACAGAAATTTCAATGTTGGCATGATTATGCCATTAACCTCTGTGTATATAAGCAAGGCACCTTTTAATAAAATAACTAATATTTCTGATCACTTGCAATTTTTACTATGACACATAATGTACTTTTGATGTTTCTCTGGGGTTCAACAACATTAACTTCATGTCTTACATTATACCCCACCGAAATGAAATAAAGGCCAGGGCTAATTAGTCCGTATAATATACAGCATATGAATAGAACCACAATAATAATAATATAATAATCATAGTGACTGAAGTCTACAAAAAACTTAAAACTATAATGGTGTTTGATGGCTTCAAATGAGTTTGAATGCATCATCACTTCCAAGTTGTTGCTTTGTCAAGTTGTTCACCGAATGCGCCCATGTCAAGTTAACTGTCTAAGCTACAGCCGCATTCATAATGGGAGGAGGTTTAGCGGTAGCAGTGTGAGGCACGGAGAGAGGCAGAAAGAAATACTCCCAGAGAAAACCATATTCATGATTTTGACTGTCAAATCAGGTTTCCCTGCCCAAAAGATGATGGATGTGTTCAGTAGAGCTGTACCTTGCACAACTGGCCCCGTCTTCCTGATATGAATTGAATAATAGTCACACCCATAGTGGAGGTATCTGCTCCACTTGGATTCTGTATGCTGCAAACAAGCAAAAGGAGCTACAGTAACTCTTTTTCATGCATACCAAATTTTGGTTGTTTTGCATTCACATAGCTTTAGTGGAGCTACGAGAGTGACCTTCAGGGTTTCTTGTTAGTTTTTTTTATTCCTGTGTGTCTGCAGAGGCAGAGGGAGAGCTGTTGTGTGGTTGTCCTTCATGTCAGGTGCTCTGTCCTTGCTGCAGTCTTCTTTTTTCCTTTTCTGCCATTTTTCGGTTCTCATCTACCCAGGCATTTTGCCGTACAGCAAGCATGAGTCCACAGTGGGAGTACAAGGCAGGCTTATTTTCACTGTATGCGATTTGCTTCTGACAACACTTTCTGCAGGAGCTTTCACATTAGGACAGCTCCCTTCCTGCTGTAGACTGGGTTAATGTTGTGTTTTGTTTTTTTATGAATGTGTATTTGTATGTATGTTTGTGTGCATACATGTTTGTGTATGCCCATAAGCATGTTAAGAGCTGTGTAGTTCCTAACATACGTCAATGCAGAAATTTTAATTAGTCTCCGGCTGCTCTGGCATTCGTCAATGAGTCTCATTAGTGAGGAGCTCACAGGACCCCTGTGCCTTTAATCTTTCTTGCTGTTGTCATCCCACTGTGAATTGGGATCTCTATTAATTCAGTTGACACCGTAACCCTCATGATCTGCACATAATTATTGCTTGTGCTAATGGTTTTTCTATATTACAATGAGCAGTAATGGCTACTTTTTCCTTGCTCATGCCTTTGGCTGAACATCACTTCACCATATTGTTTGAATGACTGATTTGTTTGTGTGTACTTGTGTTTGTGTATTTCCTTCTCAGGTGACTTGGGCAGAGCAGCAGGTGGTGAAATCGAGAAAAAAGAGGGATGTCTTCACAGAGCCTTCAGATCCCAAGTTCAGAGACCAATGGTACCTGGTGAGTGAACCCTTCTGGACAGAAACATTGTAGTAGTAGTGCAGGTACCATTCGAGTCCATTCAGCAATTGCACCCTGTTTGATCTGCCTGTTTGCAAGCCAATATAGGTAATTCAGTTTGGCTCTGTGATGTTTACCCCAGTCAAAAGACAGGGCTGTATGAATACATGCAGTCCTTGTGTGAAAGACTTTGTGCTATTGTGTCTACTTTTTAGAACAAGCACAAGTTCGAATGACTTCCCCTTCAGGATCCTGATTTAAAATTATAATGTATGCACACTTTGCCTTTAAATGTTCAATTGAATGATTTGGTGTATTTTAATCCTCAGACAGTGTAACAACAAATAGAGGGAATACCAAGAAGTGATTAAACTTGGAGCACTCTCGAGTTTAGCTGGTTGATTTTACATTTCACTTGAAAAATGTCACTGATACATTGGCCTATTAAAAGCGGTATGTCTTGAGAATTTCTGTTCAGCTCCGCCCTTCCTTCAATTACTCTGAGGGTGCTCCAGGCAGAACGTTGATTGTGATGCAGAACAAACAGACTTGCATCACCGAGTCTTCAAAATGCCTGTGCTTTCACAGAGGCAAATGCAATTCCCCGGTGTCCTGGAGCTGTTAGTGGCAGGTTGAAAGGGGAAGTGAGTGCATAGACCTCCTGCTGACTGGCTGTACCACTGTGACTACATGTGGCAAATCCCCCCCAGAAGTTCACAGTGCTTACATGATTCAAGATCCAAGAACTTTATTTGTCACATACACATGGATGTATAGTGAAATGCTTACGGGATTGTGCAAAAAAACAACAACAGTATATACAATATAAAGAATCAACAATATTTACAGTAAAAAGTAAAAAGATGCAACCCTATTTACAATATATTAAGAATATAAATTAAAAAAGTAGGGAAAATATGTGAAAAATATCTAAATATGTGTAGTCACTACATGTATATCTATGTGTGTGTGTATGCGCATGAGGGGGCAGTGTGAGGAACTTGGTGGGGGCCCTGGTGAGATCAGAGTTCACAGTCCTGATGGCCTGGGGAAAGAAACTCTGTCTCAGTCTTTCTGTTTTAGCTGTGTGACTGTGGAGGCGCTTGCCTGACCTCAGCAGCTGAAACAGTCCGTTGTTAGGATGGTGAGGATCCTTCATGATCCTACAGGCTCTGCTTCTGCACCTCCTGGTGTATAAGTCCTGCAGGGAGGGAAGTGTGGTTCCAATAGTGCGTTCAGCCGAAACCATTACTCTCTGCAGAGCCCTCCTATCCTGAGCTCAGAGCCCTCCTATGCTACATTAGGATTGGGTATTAACAGAATATTATTGATCAATAAAAAACATATATATACAATAAAACATATACAATAAAACAATAATACAATAAAAGACATGTCTTGTAAAGAAACGTATTACCTCTCAGTTAGCACCAATATATTTAATAAAATATATTGCATTACAGTGGACTAATAAATGTTCCATTTCAGAAAAGGGGAATTAAATTAATTTCCTACCTTAGTGAGACCTTTGGCATTGGTAGGGGGCAGCTAGTTTCTCATAGTCAGGGCAGTAGGTGTTGGATGCAAGTCTCAGGCAGGCTACTAGATGGCCATCTGTCATGGTAGATCTGTACTTTGACTTTATTGTCTTTATGTGAGAGAATGCAGATTTGCATAGGTAGGTTGATCCCAAAAGGGCTGACAAGTAAAAGACACACCTTCTTATGTCGGGATACTTCTCCTCTAACAGTAGCTCCCAGAATTCACCCCTCATTTCAGTGGTTGCCCTGGATTTTATCTAAATGACACTTTGAAGGGTAAGAACTTCATTCTCCACTGCAGTTGTGTTCAGGTAAAAGAGTGATCCCACTTTGGAGGAAATGTCATCCACATCGATATCTGTGTCAAACGGGAAGCTGTCTAAAGTGTGACCTAAAACATTTTTCGAACAAAATCAGATTAATGACAACAGCTTTCTGTTGTGGCTAAAAATGACTTTGTATTGTATTGGCATACTTGTGGAGGCAAAAAAACAGCATCCCATTCCCTACCGTGCAAAAATTCAATCTAAAGCTATGTATATATTTTATTCATGTGATACTTACTGTGGTCAATTAAGGACGTATTTAACTTCTATTAAGTCCTTCTAAGAAGACAGTAGAATGAAAACTTATGTCTATATGAAAAACGCTTGGTGTTAAGTGGCGAGCAACTCTGTGCAAAGCAAGTGCAGAAAGTGAAAGCATTTTGCTGACCAACTCAACAATAAATGCTAATATCAGCAGTTTACGCTAGCCTGCTAGACTCTGCTTTAGATCTTCAAATGGTGTTGGATTTATTTCTTAGTGTTGGCCATTTTTTCAACAACAGCACAACCTTTTGATGTAATTCTGACATTGATTTTATTAGGCATTGCTAGCCACTACATTATGCCTCCAGCTACCTTCTGCATTTGAATTACTCTGACAAAGTTTACTAATACTCATACTAACACTTGGCAAGTATACTTTCTTAGTAGTAGTATAGTATTCTTTCATTATACTACTATAGTTCTATATTACAGTAGTACAGTTTATTCCACAAAGTTAACAAGTCATGAAATAGTTTATTTTGAAAAGTCTCCAATTGAGTAATGAGGTGTTAATATAGAAATAGGTCCAGCAGTGCCTGTTGTGGGAGTATGCCATCAACATGGAGCAGTGATGGTGGACAATGGGTATACTGCAAAATGCACTCGGCTGAATTAAGGAAAACTGTCTTATTTCTCCAGAATAGCTGGATATGTTACTTCCCTTACTTTTTAAAGTCAGAAATAATTCTGGTATTATATGTTATAGTATATGCACATAATGGATAGTTGTAGAAAAGGTTGTCATGTTACAAGCTTCCTCCCTGTTCTCTCTCTGGGCTCCAGGTTATGTGACCATATGAATCACAGTCGGCCCCTGGCTGGCCAGAGGAGGGTGTGGGTAGATCCTATTCTTATGATATTTAATGTTTTTTGTTATTTATCTGAATCATAAGTCTATTTCCCCACTGATAAATGATGGACAAGCCTCAAAGCACAAATCTCAAGCTCTAAATTTGCTCATATGCTTAAGATTTCAGCATGCAGAAGGAATGGTGAGATTAAAGAGATACAGTAAAATTACTGGAAAGGAAAACGGTTATTTGAAGAGCTGTTATTAAAATTAAACACTTCTCTCACAGTTTCCATCACTCAATGAGTCAACTTTAAAAGGTGTTCCTCAATCTGAATAAGCATTGCAGATCACAACCTCTTACCGTAATAATTTTATTTTTTATGGTTTATGTGTCAGTGCCATTATAAGCTTGGGGAACAAACCTCATCCTGTTTGATAGACTGAAAGTACAAGAGTCTGAAATGTTGTATGGTATCTTTCAGATAAATTATATTCAACTGAGGATGCATTTTACAAGGAAGAGCTTTGAAGTACATAAAAGATAGACATGGCATTTGACTAAAGGTCAAGTTGAATGTCAAAAGCATATCAAAATGCCTGCAGAGTGATTCCTGTGTGCCATCATCCAGTTTGCTTGTGCTTTGCTGACAGAACCACTCATGGGAGCCTCTGTTGTTACCTCTGATAAGTGATGCAAGCTTGACACTGTTCCTAGTATAGAGTATAGAATATAGAGTATAGAGGCTGTCTACAACCTCAACACTGCCTATCGCTCATAGGGAAACTTTCCCTTTTACACTGTGGAAGAATGACTGATATGAGTATTAGATCAAACATTTACTCCTGGATGGATTACTCAAAAGCTCATCCTTCATCTAAATCTTAAATGATAATTTTATTATAGAGAAAACTATGCCAGATTTTCAACTTAAAAGCTGATGCCTCTCAGATGATTTGATTCTAACTCCAATTATTGTTTCCTTTCTCCACCCTCAGTACAATGCGAACCACCGTGATCTGAACGCCACAGGTGCATGGGAGTTGGGCTACACAGGTAAAGGGGTGGTGGTGTCCATCCTGGATGATGGGATAGAGAAGACCCATCCTGACCTGAGCCAGAACTACGTAAGTATAACTCCTACATAAAATAAGATTAATAATCCCCATGGGGAAATTTGGTCATTGCAGCAGCAAAGAAGTTATAGATGAGATTGAAGATGAAAGATAGAGCATCTTCCTTGTGCTAATACAGAGCTCCTATTCGATTTAAAGAAATATTTCTTTGTTGAAAGATTTACAGGTTAACATATGTTTACCGATTTATGAATATATATATGTCAGGTTGAAGAAGCTGTTTCTGCATCTGATTCTAACAACGTATCTGTCTTTCCTTAGGACCCAGATGCCAGCTATGATGTGAATGATGGGGACCCAGATCCTCAGCCACGATACACACAACTTAATGACAACAGGTAGAAACCTACGTGGATGACAATTTCATTTTCACCTGTCTCTTACTCTGGTGGTGGGCAGTGCATCCACCCACATTTTTCAAAATTCAAACTATTCGGGGGACATAACAAGATAACATGCATGCATTTATTCATTCATTTGGGCTTGTTTGTAGCTTACAGGATGGAGATGTGCTCCAGTCTCACTGTCACTTTGTTGAGTCTTAGGGCGCACTCACACTAGGCCCGGTTGGCTTCAACCGGGCCGGCGCACGATTGCCCCCCCTCCCCACTCCCCCGCTGGCCTGCGCTCACACTGCGCTTAAACCTTCCGTGCCCGGGCGCGTTTACGTCATCACGATCCAACTTCTTGTGTGGAAGAAAAGCGCTTTTGCACAGCACAGTGGAGTTCATAATTTTACTTTGTGGCATCGGAAGTCTCTTTGGGTGCGGTGACTCACGGCTCTCTCACATGCGTATAGATTTATCGATTATGCAACGCAGCGATTTTCAGTTAATCGTGCTGCAAGTATAAGAAGATTTGTACGGCGGCAGCTGATGTTGACGGAGGAATTTGCGGCTTTACTCCCGACTACAATTCACGTTCATCAATAAATCATCGATTTTATGGGACAGTCGCATCATTGACATGTCCGCGATTCGTGCCCGTGCGCGATTGGCGATCACACTAGCCCGAATGCAAGTGAACCGTGCCGGAGCGCACCTCTTCAAACGGGCCCGCGCACGGTTAAGTGAACCGCGCCCGGGCGCGGTTCGGAGCGATCACACTG
>CABFOQ010019662.1:5250-18985 GCA_900660455.1 Gephyroberyx darwinii
AAAGTTTCTGAAGGCTTTTACACAAACACACACACACACACACACACACACACACACTCGTCACAAACCTTGGTGTTGCCAGAGGGGTGGTTGGAGCAGACTGAGGAGCCTGCAGCGGCGGAGCAGCTCTGAGCAGATATGATGGAAACATCTGTTATGGCTGGCACTCACCGTCTCTGTTTCTCTCCCCTCTGTCTGTCTCTGCGCCTCGTACCCTGTCTCTCCTTCTCACTCTGTCTCTCCTGCTCATTCACTCATACATCTATTCTCTCTCATTCCCTCTGTGCTTCACACTGGTCTGTCTCCGACTCTCTCTGTCTCTCTGTGTTTCTGTCAGTCCTCGACTGTTCAGTTGTTGTCTGTCTTTCTGTCCATTCTCCATTTATATCTGTCTCAGCCTCTCTGCATCTTTGTTTCTGACCCTTTCTCTTTCTCCTGCCTCTTGATAACGTATACGTCCTTATCTAAACCGTTTATCCTTTTTTATCACTTTTTCCACAAAAAAAGTTTTATATCATAATGCTACCACTTTTAGATTAATAAAATGTTTTACACTTGTATTATTGTTTTGGAAATAATGTGGTTTTGTGCCACTTACTTGTTGAAAGGACAAATGGCTTCTGTGAGATGAAAACATCAAAAATGTCGGCTTTTCCAGAAATCAGCTTTAAATTAAAATTGTCTGCAGATTATACAATCTAATTTGAATGGATTTACTAAACCCTTAGGCCATGAAACCTAATAAACACTTAAATTACCATTTTTAATTCAAGTACAAAACAACAAAAAAAAGAAAAACACAGGACCAAAATTGCAGTTAAAAAGTTTTTGTGTCAGTAGCGAAACCTTGCAAATATTTTCACCTAGTGCAGGTCCAAAACCCTGGAGTGTTGTAAAACACACAACATAGCTACATATTATACACTGAGTGGACAAAGCATGAGGGTGACCAGGTGAAAGCTGTGATTCCTTATTGGTTTCACCTATTAAATCCACTTCAGTCATAAAGGGGAGATGAAGGTAAAAAGGGTTTTCAGTCCTCTTGACAATCATGGCCATGGATTGTGCAGAACAGGGTGTAACTCCACAGCAGGAAGGTGACCCTGATATTCTGTACACTCTATAATCAACATATTACGCAGGGTTATTAGAGGTATGCTGCCTCACATATCACTCCAGGAGGGTCAGAGGTCAGGGGCAGCCAGGAGCGATAAAGCTAGAGCAGGTAGAGGTTCAGTGACTTGTGCAAGGACACTTTTGACAGGGATGGACATGCTCTCCTTAACCACCAGGCCACCCTGCTGCACATATTTTCCCACAGGTCTAAAACCCGGATGAGGTATATAACACATAAAACACTCATGCAATGCCCCAGATAGCCTAAAGAATTAATAAGCCCAATGTATTCCCGTCACACACAGTATAGCTGCTCCCATTTCAGAGAAGAGTGGAGTGTGTGATGTATATTGTGCGGCATCTGGGGGCTATTTTTCAGTGGCTGCTTCATAATACTCAAGCCTTACAGACAGACAGCGTGAAAGCCAGATACCTGAACGCTGCAGAGACTGCATACACACTTGTATAATCACACACACATATGTACATATATTCACACACGCTCAGTCACAACTAGTGTGAAAGCCATTCACCTGAACACTGCAGGCTACACACACATGCAAACACACCCCCTCACACACACACACTCACACACACACATCCATACATACATACATACATAATAAAACCCCACCACCAGAAGGCACCTTTAATGGGATTCAAAATGAACAAGAGGCTTTGTAATTGAACTTCATGTCAATGGAGGGAGACACTTTGATGAGATTTTTCCCACTTAGAGGTTTGCTCCGGAGCCGTCACATGTACTTGTTACTCATAGGATAGGTAATGGAGGGTAAACCCACCGAAAGTCAGTTTACACTCCTTTTTATTTGTGTAATACCCACATTTTGAAATACATCTATCTGATGTAAATGTATAGGTCCATAGTAAGTAGTATCAAACTGATGTGAATTATATGGAGTGGAGCCTGCAAAGCTATTTCAGGCAGACACAGTGGCGTCATTTCAACAAAAGCCAAGGTATGGCAGGGTAGCGCGTGGAGGGTGAAAAAGGCAGTCCTAGTAGTAGATTTCCCCCACCCCAGCCTGTAGCATATCTATTCTCATTAAGACCATCACATCTTTGGGAGTGCCGTTGTCTGAAGAAAAGACTATCAGCCGTAGAGCTCCTAGTACTGCCAAGTGACAAATTGTCCCGCATAAGACAAAAGTTTTTCTACAGTTCGAACATCAAAAAGAGAACTTCTATTGCTTTTGGGTCACCTCACTTTTGTCATGCGCATTATCCCTCAAGGCCGCTCCTTCGTGTCTCGTTTATTAGATATTGCGAAATCTGTTCCTAATTTTGCTGACAATATTGTTTTGGATGCAGGTTGTCATTCAGATCTTGGTTTTGGTCTCTGCTATGCAGTCATTGGAATGGCATCTCCTTCTTTTATAATAACTTTGTTGGGACGTCTGCATCCCTCCATTTTTTTACAGGTGCAGCTCCTTCTGTTTTTTTTTTTTATAATAACGAATGGTTTTCCGATGTTTGTCCCAGGGAATTGCTCTCACTGTCAGCGGAGCACAAATCTACTACCTTATTTGAATTATATCCTATTGTTAAAGCCTGCCAAATCTGGGGATCTCAGTGGTCCAGGAAACAAATCCTGGTGTTTTGCAAAAATGGAGCAACAGTATTATTATTATTATTATATAGTATTAATAAAGGCCATTCCTCAGTGCCCATCAGCAACTCTCTAATTAGGCATCAACATGGTCCAGCATTATAGGCAATTTCCTCTTGCATATATACCTAGTTATGAGAATAGTGTAGCTGATGCTCTCTCTCGTTTTGAATTCCAGGAGTTTAAAACCCTGCATCCCAACACCAAGCAGTCCAGCACCCGCAAAGTCGTGCACTAAGGAATAGCCACATGGCGGCTGGTGCCTGGCTATACACATCAAAGGTCTCACATAAGGTTAGAATTGACCGACTTAGATCTAGAAATGCAATAGCTTGCATTTCATCACAGGGTCCCCAGAGAAACAGAGTGGGATATCTGCGGGATATATGGTGGGTGCTCCACCAGTACACATAGATAGTTGGGGGAATACTGCCGATCACTCCCTGCCTCACTTGGCTAAGTGAGTTAAACAGGGGGCGATGCTTCAGTACCCTGATGCCAAAATAAATCTGTATTTACATTTTATTCTCAATAACATTGTCATAATCAATATGTGATGTGAGGATAGGCTTTTTAAAGGGGAAAAAACATCAATTAACGCATTTCAGAAAACACAAGGCAACAGACAACAGTGCGTCGCTGGAGCTTAGTGAGCATACAATGAAAACAACAAGAACACAGGAGACATTTTCTATGCATCGTCAATAACCTGCTCACAGATCACAGATCAGGTGCTACAGATGCAACATTGCTAATGATCTGAGTCCATTTTATGTTTATCAAGCAGCAATCAGCTGCTTGGGCGAAGCACAACATAGCTTCTACTGTTGCTATAAGACAATTGAAAACCTGCTTGAAGTGCAGTGTCCTTTTGACAAAGTTGAAATGTTTTGAAACCTTTCATGTTTTCAGGCTTTCTTAAAAGAGAAACTTTAAAAATCCATGTAGCTTTCAGTGCTGTCGCCAATGCCCAGCAGTCCTTTCCATTGAAAACAAGAACAATGCAACCCTGTAAATGCAGAACCCCAGTGGACACGCAGCTAAACACAGTTTAGTTTAGTTCAAACGTGCTTTACAAATACACCAAAAAACAACAAAGAGGTTAGATAAATACTTGTTAGAACTGCCAAGAGACCCGGCAGCCTTGATTAGTAACAAAAAATATATTACAGACCAAACAAAAAGGCAAATCAAAAGAAAAATAATTTAGAAGCGAAAAGAGACAGATGACGAGATGAAAGCAAAACATTAAATCTGTATAGCATATGAAACAAAATTGTTATGAATAAAATAATTAAAAAGTATGTTACTACTAAAACATATGGGCAAGAAAAAAGCAGTGTATACAGGTTAATGAGGCTATGCTTGATTGTATTTTATTGTATTTCATGGTTGACAGGGAAACTGAGAGATGTTCCAGATCTAATCTAATGAATCCCATGAATTCTGGTGTTTGACTGAGGACAGCCAAACATGACTGGGGAGATGAAGATTAGCTAATTGTCTAGCTAAATGAATTCTACAATTTCTAATCCTCCGGTCGTTGGTCTCTGACAGACAGTTTTGAGGACCTGCCATGAAATAAATCTACACAAAAGGACTGTATAAGGCTGTATCAATCCAATTACACAATATTTGCTGTCTCATTAGAAATACACAATCTCTTATGCTGTAAGGCAAAAGTTGGCTAAAGTTGACAATGCAAGGGTGTTGGGGACAAACAGGACTCCTACAGACTCCTACAGACCTACAGATTGCTATTGTATCAGAAGTAGTGATTTAAAATGACACTCATCTCCGATTTCAGATCTTTTGGCATTTAGAGGAATACATTTAGTAGAGATGCTACAGAGTAGCATGGGGTGCCCCGTCGACTTTACTGTTTACTGAGCAGGTAGAGATGGTGCAGTCCTGCAAGTAGCTGGGGGTTCAACAGAACACTAGATTAATCCAACAACACGGAGGCACTGTACAAAAGAGGGCAGAGTAGCCTGGTCTTCTTGAGGAGGCTCAAGACTTTCAAGGTATGCAACAGACTACTCTACATGTTGTATCAGTCATGTGGTGGTCCGTGGACAGTTCTTTGTGGTGGTGAGCCTGGAGGCAGTAGCAGAGGGGAGACAAAACTGACCTCCATGCTAGACAACACCTCACACCCCCTCTGGTGAGCTGATGCAGCTTTGGAGCAACAGCCTCCACCTTAGCACCCAAAGGTACAACAGTGGTTCTCAACCTTGAGCCTTTGAGGCCCAACACTATGCAGGTTTTCATTCCAACCAATCACTACACCAGGTGATTTGACATGTACGCCTTCACCCAGGGAGGGGAACTAATCAGTGAAATGACCTGGTGTAGTGATTGGTTGGAATGAAAACCTGCATAATGTTGGGCCTTGACCTGACTTTGCTTCCTGCCTGACAGACCCTATTTCTATACATTCACTGTATATGAATCCACACTGCACCTGTACACAATGTCACCTTGTCTGTACATATGGGACCTCCATCTAGAGTCTTGATAAATTAGACAGCTAGTAATGCACATAACCAAATCTGCACATTCTGCATATATGTTATCAACATTTGAAAATATTTGCTGTCCTGTATATATGCTGTAAATTCATATAGTTTCTTCATATTCTCATCCTTCTAATGTGTTATATATTGCATGTATCTTGATATGTTTCATTTTTTCCACTTATCTGATACTGCATATATTTGCACATTCATTGTTATGTTTTTCATATTGTAGATGTTTTAAATTTCTTTGTACTTTGCCTCAATATGTTCTGCTGCTATGATTTTGCAGACCCTCATAATGCTGTGTTTCATTTTTTGTCATAATTTCATTCATACATTTCCACGTAACACATTTTACTGTCCCCATTTGCTATACTGTTATGTATATTCCTTTTTCTGTTGCTGTATCCTGCAATGCCTCAAATTCCCCATGGGGATCATTAAAGTCCATCTTGTCTTATCTTAAATGTAAATGTGTGTATAGTGTAAATTATTAAATAAATATAAAATAATAATAAATAAACCTAAGCCACTCATAGCAAATTCACAGCTCTGTAGATTGTGTCATCCAAGGCCCATTCAAACTGAGGTGAGCACGAGGCCCTCCTGGTATTTGATATCTAATATATATTTAATATCTAGATATATTTAATATAGCAAATACATCGTATTTTGTTGCTTTTTTGTAATATTAAGTCATGTTGAATCATATTGCATAATAGATCTTACCTCAGTAATAGACCCTCCCACTTATTCATTTTCTTCATGGACTCATTCCTCTTCTTGATAGATGTTTTTGTGAATTTGTGTGCCCTCAAAAGGGCAATTTGGCATGGAAGGACACATTGGCAGTAGCAGGGATTGAGCCTGTGAGCCTCTGGCTACAGGACGGCCTCTTTAACCACCCGGTCACCCTGCCAGCAAGGACTTGCAGACTTTTTCCCACATCCAAACTCCTTGTGAAGTGGGGATTTTGGCTGTATACAGACTGTTAACTTGCTTTTGTACACAACTGTCCTTTTGAGTTTTTACACATGGAAATCAACTTGATTCTCTGGTGCTGCTGCATTTTTCACAGCTTTGAGGTAGTCACAGTCACTGTATGGTGTATATGAATTAGTGGGCAAAAATGACAAAAGCATCAGAAAAAATACAATTTTATAAAAATGCTCCTCCTGCAGTGCCTCCAAATATCGCCCGTCTCACATGGTATATGTACATATTGATTTTGTCCCTGTTATCCATCTGTATTCCTGTTGCAGGCAGTGCCATTGTCCATTTCTATTATCTCAAAAACATTAAGTCAGGTAAAAAAAAAACGGTGGTCTCAATGTGCTTTTCATAACAGCAAAGGACATAAATAAAGAGAGAGAGCACACATTATAAATTACAAGATATGACGCCAGATTGTGTGTGTGTGTGTGTGTGTGTGTGTGTGTGTGAGAGAGAGAGAGAGAGAGAGAGAGAGAGAGAGAGAGAGAGAGAGAGGAGAGCAACACTCAAAAATGTTGCTCATGCGTCACTGCCTTGAGAGGTAAATGGGAACAGAACAGCACACACCCAAAACATACATACATGCCAAACAGGATCAGGGTAAACACACCAACACAGTCTTAGTTGCTCCCAGTGCTATAGACCCATGTGGATGTTTGTCAGGCAACACTCATCTTGGTTGGGGGGGGTGCATGCTGATATAACACACTTTAAAAAGAAATAGAAAGAGAAAGTGATATGACTATGCTCTGACCGCAACAAATGTGAACAACAATGTTAGTAATGTGATACATTAAATATTTGTATTAGTTTTTCGGCTTAATTTGTTTACGAGGTATCTTTAAATATGAGAAACAACCCGTTGTCAACTTGGATTTTGCCATTTTCCCATTAAGCAGGAGTCAGTCTAGGGTGCTAGCCCGGCGTGTTGCACAGTCAGTCAGTGCATCAGCCAAGCTATTAGTGCCCCTGTGGAAGAAAACACACACTTAATTTAAGCCCTAAGGTCACAAGGAACTTGGGGCAAAAGCTAAGTGTCCCATTAGGATGCCCCTTCAACTGAAAAAAGTGAGGGTCTCATGTGCTAGTAGGGTGCCTCTATGGTAGAAAAAAACATGCTTGCCCTGAGGTCAGACCAGAGGGGCACTTGAGCCACTTGAGCCCTCAGACCAGCCCTCTGGGCTGGTCTGAGGGCAGTAATGAAGCATGCAAGTGTCCCATTAGGGCACAGACCTACCCTGTTTAATCAAAGGCTTAAAAAAAACAGGGCACTTCGACATTTTGTGCTGTTGTCTGCTGAGCAACCACAGCAGTTGGGAGTTTAGTGCCTTGCCCATTTGTGTTTAGATGGTAGTTATTGAGGATGTTACTCATTTAATTGCACCATCCAGATCTTACCCACGGTCCAGGGATTCAAACAGACAATCTTCATGTCACAAGCCAGTTTCTCTAACCTACAGGCTACCCCCCATCACCAGCATGACCGGCAGCTTAATGGGAGAAAGATTCAGAGTGTGGGTTGCCTTTTTTCTTTGTCACACAACAGCAACCACTCATATTTTTAGATTCTTTATGAATAATGCAGGCCAAGGGTTTTATTCTGAAGTCTTGTCAGGTGTTATCTGCTGTGTAGATTACAGCGGAGGTGGGATATCAGGGAATTACACTCTGCACTGCCCTTCCCTGTCAGTACAGGGAATGGAGATGGGTGATTAAAAATATGTGTGCATGTGTGTGCATGTGTGCATGCACTTGTGCGTGTGTGTGCATGCGTGGTGTGTACAGATTCTAACTGAATCTGATCTATTCATATTTTTTTTCTTTTGTTTGTGTGTTTTTATTGAATGTGCATGTATGTGTGTGTGTGTGTGTGTGTGTGTGTTACATATTTAGGCTATGAGGGTTTTAAGGCAAACATTTTACCAGCCCAGTATCCCTCTTCTTAAATTTCAACATATCACCCACATTGCGAACAAACAGAAGAAAAACAACCAGATCTTTTTGAGCGGTGTGTTCACCCAAAAAGATTTGGAAAATGAATTGGATATGATAATTTGGTCTGTGCACCATGACCACATGTCTCATGGTGTGTCCTAGGCTGAAAACTCATCTCCTCAATAAGTACCTCACATCACCCTCTCCACACTGAATCATATCCCATCTAGCTCGTCTACTCACTCTAATTTCCACGCATCAAAAAGGAAAACTAGCTCTTCTTTCTCTGATTTCTTATCCCATCACTTCTCTCTTACATGACATCTTCCAAAGGCCACAGGATTATTGTCAGGGCGCTTTATATTTGACCTTTGCACTCCTTGAAATATTGGTGATCTAGGAAGTTAAGCTTATTTTACTTTAGCACTTATTGTAAGTCACTCTGGAACAGTGTCAGCTACAAACTAAATTGTAAAAGTAAGTGTGTGTGTGGGAGGAGCTGTGAGGACTCTTTTAAATATTAATATTCTATATGTATATGCTTTACAAAAAACATTCTTCTTTGGGGCTACTTCAGATTATATGGAGTAAGTGCTTTTTTATGGTTTTGTTTTGGTAAGCTTGGTTTGTTGGGGACTGAGAAATGCATTTGGGTAATGGGTAATATGCACTTTTTTATGGTTTAGTCTGAATAAAATGGTTTTTTTTATGATTTATTCGAGGCTGGATGGGGTAGATGCACCTTTCAGGAGGTAGTGTTTACTGGTAGTTTTAGGCGAGATAGAGAGAAGGGGGGACTCATCTCACACCTCAGAAAGAGCGTCTCAGCACATTTTGAAACGTGAAATCAGGAGTGACCTAGATAAATACGCTGAATAACCCCCACCTCCCATCCCCCCAGCCACACTTAGGTCCATCAATTATTAATTCATGTTATTTCATCTGAAGGACACAGACTCTCTAGCGTGCACCAAATGAGTGTGTCAGGATACAAACAACAGCCTCTACTGTCAATATAAATCATTTCATGTAGACGGGCTGCATTAACAGCGCCTTAAAAAAGCACTTTTACCACAACGGTAACTTATTTTTGCACCAGAGGCAGCACATTATAGTACTCACCATCCCTTATATTTAAGGTGTCACATTCTGAAACTAAATGTGTGCTTATATTGTCCAAGCATTTCCATTAATTATTTTCCAAAGGCCAACTGTAAAATCAGGTGTAAATCAGCTGTGAATGGGACAGTTAAATTGCAGCCCTGAACTACTATAATATTAATACTTGGAATGGACACTTTAATCGATGAAAAACTAAATTGTTTCAAAAACCTTATTTCTGTTTTATACTTTAGGTTAGACTTCATATTTTAATAGTTTCTATTTGAAACAATGCCCTAACAGAAGAGCACATGGATCACAAACCAAGCAACCTCTTTTGTCCCTTCTGAACATCTGAACAAAACAAAACGTAGAACCATATGCATTGGAAATGGTTGCTTGAGGGAAGCTTTTGCTGTACTCAACCTAGCAGTTTGGATTTTAGAATAAAATGGGAGAGACCACTCCTCATCTTTTGACAGCATGCAAGTTCCCTGCGGTACCTCTACCTTACCAAACCAGTTTTCTGTGGTAGCCATTTTAGCTCCATGGTTGTGGCTAAGTAAGATACATACAAATGACCTTTTAACTTTAAAATGTTCTGCCCCCATCATGAAATTATCTTCCTGGGGTTGTAAACCTACAAAGCATAAAATAGACTTGCCCTTGATGGAGTCTAGACGCTGGTGCTGGTGAGAGGATTAGAGATGGACTTCTGAGATGATGATGATGATGATGATGATGATGATGATGATGATGATGATGATGGAACACATGGATAGATTTGATTGGTTAAATATATAGGAAATGACAGCATGCCCACAGCTAACAGTGTGAGAAAATCCCCGTTCTTTAAAACTAGAGAGAGTGTGCATAAGAAAAGTTCTCTTCGTGATTTAATTTGATGATGCTCTTATCGACCCTTGGTTAAAGGATGGTGTATCTAAATAAAATTCCACCCCATTGACCACCCCACCTATCTCTATCACAGGCTCTGCTCCATCCAACCACCTTACTTTACTTCTTCTTTGTCATGCAACAAGGAAAATCCTATTACATTTTTTGATGTCTTTTTTTCTCTGATTCCTTGATAAAACACCCTTACTACCTACACTACAGTGACGCCTGCAGTGATTATGCATATGTTTGCATTTTACCATATAGACACAAACAGCTTTTGATGTAATCTACTGTGTTGATGACATTGGAATACGGAGGAACGATGTGACTATAGTGCAATAATGTTATACACTGAGAGGTGTGTGCGGCTTTGTAATCTCCTATCTACTTTTCATGCTCATAAAAAAGAAAAAAACTACTGAGATTCATGCAAATATTCACACACACTCACACACACAGAAGGATAGTGCGTGCATATGTAGACACACACACACACACAACCTATACATAAGAATGCAAACATGTTTGAGCACATACACAAATATGTATATGTATGTGTATATGTACACAAAGACATACACACACACCTGTTGGCACACACACATCGCCTGAGGAGAGATTTATTTGCAGCGTTGCAGTCCAGAGGCCTGCCCACTGAGGGTTGGCTTGGCAATATACATCATGCTGTGACCTCATATCCTGTTTGCTGGTTTGTCTCTCTCCAGGAGTCTAAGGAGGATGCTCTGTATGTCAGGAAGTTACTTTGAAAAAGTCCTTGAAAATCACCGCAATGTGCCTACACTTAGCACTGGGCTTGGCTCTAATTTCATTAACCTGGAGGTTGAAAAGCACATTAAAAATGAAATGAAGTACATGTAATCATTTGGGTTGACATTGATATTCACAGCATTTGGGCAAAGTCTGTATGCACAGCTGGGCTTGTTCTACAGTACAGCCGTGTGACCGCCGCACTAGTAGAGAACCAAATCCTAGTTCAAGTATTTGTGCTGTCAGTTGTGTTGTATTGAGCTGTGTGTATTTGTGCAAGTCTGTTGTGCTCACCTTTTGATTTTAGCTTGGACCATAGGACCGCCACGAAGCCCTTCTCAATGATATAATAGTCCAAGTGTGAGGAGACAAAGGCATGAATAACTCTCAAGATCTTGAAAGGACAGAACTGTTCTGATTTTGGCAATATTCCTCAACTGGAAGAAAAAAGACTGAGCCATTTGATGATCAAAATTCAAGCAAGGGTAAAAAAAAAAATAACACCTAAATTATTGGAAAGGGGCTCGCCATTTGGTGCCAGTGGACCAATACACTGCTAGCTATATGATCAGGGCCAATGACCAGAATTTCAGTTTTGACAAAATTTTATTAAATTTCGTGACATCCAGTCCCTAATAGCAGACAGACAATCTTGAAAAAGGTCATTGGGCCTAGAGGAGAGGTAAAGCTGTGTATGTATGTATGATATCAGATACACGGGAAATGATGAATTATATGTCTCAGGGGAAGCATATACATAGAAAACAGAATAGGCCCCAGAATTGATCCTTGGGACACTCCACAGGTCAGAAAAGAGAATGATGACACATAATTACCAACAGAGACAGAAAATGTTCTATTTGATTAATAGGAAGCAAACCAATCGAGGGCTGTCCCAGATAGAACCACCCACTGCCTCAGCCTATCAAGAAGAGTACTGTGATCGATAGTGTCAGCAGCACTACGGTCGAGCAGCAGCAAAACAGAACACTCCCCAGCATCAGCACGCATTAAAATATCATTAGTGACTCTGAGGAGTGCAGTCTCAGTGCAATGTTGTCTAAGAAAACCTGACTGGAAGTTGTCAAAAACACCACCATATCTAAGAGTTGCTTGGCAACCAGTTTTTCTAAGATTTTGAAAATAAAGGGAAATCGGTCTCTAATTTTGAGGGAGGGATGGATCGAGACCAGTATTTTTTTTTAGGAGATTCTGAATACTGGCAATTTTAAAATAATCCAGGACAATGGACACAAGGGAGATGTTAAGAAGAGAGAGTAAGCTGGGACCAATAGCACACAAGACCTCTTTAAATAGGGTGGAGGGTAAAATGTCTAGACGGGATGACAATCGCATATTGGAAACAGTGTCAATTAGATAATGAATGGAGATCGGCCATTTACTATTTTGGATAGATTACAATTTTTCTGTTATCAAAATACTGTACATTGTAGCTACATTTGAAATATCGAGGGGAGGCAGATAAAGGAATATATATATACAGATTTCTTCTGACATATCTGAAGAAATATATACCAATATGGGCCTATGTCTAGCATAGGATATCTAGAGAGACATATTGATTGTTACTTTGTGTAAATTGGCTAATAATGTAACCTTCAGTATACAGAATGAGGTTTCCTTTCTCTCAGTAGGGCGGGCATTGGTTCAGTCACAAGAATAACTGAATATACTGGCGCTGCTTTCCAGACACAACTCTCATTAATGATTAAACAAGACAACAATTGTGATTCTTAGTGAGGATGAGACAGTAATGATTATTTAAAACGAACTACACAAGGGGTTTTAATGATGTGCAGAAACATTTCTTCAAAATGAGAAACTTCACAGTGTCAGTGAGATTAAACGATGAAGCTTTTGTAGTTTGAGTGGTGAACATATTTCAAGTTCAAGTTCAAGTCATTTATTGTCAAATGTGCAGCATCACTTACAGTCATACTGTACAATGAAATGTTTTGGACGAGGCACGTTCCAACATAGTAGGTACACATAAATCACACATCTAGTATATAAAAAAGATAACATAAAATAAAATAAAAGTAGCAATAAAACAGATTAAGGGCTAAACTAGAATAGAAAGAGAATGTATGGATATGAAAAAGCAGCAGGTTTGGCAAACATGAATGAACTAGGGATGCATGTGTAGATACAGATGTACAGGTATAAAGTGCATGTGCATTGCATATAAGTATTGTTCATAAAGTGGCAAGGGTATGAGGTGTAGTTCAGCGGTTCAGTAGCCTGATGGCCTGTAGGTAGAAACTGTCCTTCAGTCGTGAAGTGCGTGACTGACCGCTCCTGTACCGTCTGCCAGACGGTAGCAGGGTGAAAAGTGAGTGTGCTGGCTGGCTGGGGTCCTTAATGATTTTATTGGCCTTTCTCAGGCATCGGGTGAGGTAGATGTTGTCCAGGGTGGGTAGCACCCTGCCCGTGATGGTCTGGGCGGTTTTCACCACCCTTTGTAGGGCCTTGCGGTCCATATTGTCTAGTAGATATGTGAGAGGATATTAGATGCTGCCCAAACAGTAATGAAGCCACTGTGAACCAGACTATAAATCTGTAGATAGTACCGTTGTGCAGTTGAATTCAGCAGTGTGTGTGTGTGTGTGTGTGTGTGTGTGTGTGTGTGTATGGGTGGGTGAGTTAGTATACAAAGCTGCTGACCCCAGCCTAACTGACAACCACCCAAGCAACAAAAAATACACCACCCCCTCCTACAGTGTAATACAATAAAGAATAAATACATTCAGAA
>CABFOQ010019666.1:0-11420 GCA_900660455.1 Gephyroberyx darwinii
TGTTGGAATTCTCTTTTTTAACAGGTGCAAAATAAAGAGTGGTCTTTTAGAATTCAGTTTGGGGTTAAACTGATTCAAGATCAGAATTGTGTCTGAAGTCCAGGACAGGACCTGTGCATTATTACTTTTAGTCTGAAATGCAGGCTGCTGTATATAAATTAGTAGGTGGTCCTGCTGCAGTTAGGGTCAAAACCAGTTGAAGCTGATTTGATCTTTGACTCATTCCATGTCTCTGTGAAGGACACTACCAATAACTTTTCAAAAACATAGCAGTCCATCAACTTCATCACATTTTCTAGCTGTTGGGTAACTAAGGCAAAATCGTGTAAATTCTCTTAATTTCAGTCTAGGTATCAATAGACGTTCTTAGTTTCTCAATAGTAACGCCACATCATGAGGGGAACAAATGGAGCAATCCAGTCATTCAAAAATCTAAGTGACACAGTTATATTACCTGTTTATACATGAGGTACTATACAAGAGATGATCCAGAGATGAAGTGTATTAGGGAATGTTCTCCACGGGGTCACACATTAAACATGATATTGAATTGAGTGTAAGCTTTACATAGGTACTGTCAGCTTACTGTCACTATGTTTCCTCACACACCAAGTGTGTAAGTATTAATCTTGTTTGAGACAGAATACGCAGACATAACAGCCAGGCTTTGGTGGGAGGCAGATGATGATATATCTATGAAAGTGTGAAGTTGAAGTAATATGATGTACCTTATAAAAGCTGGCTCCACAGTGAGAGAGCGCCTTAATCCCCCCTCTAAACCACCCTCTCCATCTCTGAGGGGAGCTGATTTTGCTTCGCTTTGAATCCCCTCCCTCTCTCCTTCTCTCTCTTTGGTTTGTCTTGAAGAGAGAGAGATATCTGCCGATACTATTTTCTTTTAGATTAACTGACTGATGGGGCTCCTCAAAGCACATCAGCCACACCACATGGATCACGGCGGATACAAATCACATATATGTATTGGGGCAAAAGATACTCTTCACAAAACACTATAGTCTTACCAAGTGACAGGCTGTGGTCTTTTACAGTATTAAAGCCTGAAAACCTTAGAATTTGTGATTTATTTGTACAATTTGACAATACTCGTTTTCAAACTCCTAAAGAACTGATATATGTGTGGTGTGAGGATAGAGAAGAAATTCAATACACTCTGTGACTATAGCAGTAAGACCAACGTAAGCATTTCCGTGCATGACACGTGTTCCTACAATGTAAAATGTGGTGTTACTTTTGGCTTTAACAAGTTTTTCTTGAGAGAAAAGTAAACGAACACTTGCTTCTTCTACAATTTCTTGTGTTAACTGCGAGCTAATGATATTATATGGCACCTATGGCCTTGGTAAAACGTATTACATATCTGGGTTTGAATGTATCATGCCACGGATTATGGTCGAGCCTCTGGAGGACCACAAACCACATTAGCTTGAATTACCAAATCTGAACTTTATGTGCGGCCACCCCCACCTCCCCCGTCTCTTCACCCCCCCACTTGGGGCTTTAGCGTTTTATATGTCATAATCCCCTATTCCCGACCATTATAACCCTCTTCCCAGCCCCTCTTGTGCCAAATGACTATTAGGTTATTGAGAAATTCACCACAGATGTCATCCTTAAGATGGATGTCTCCATTCTGATGTGTGAGGAATGGAATCCAAGCACGGCCTGAAAGACGATAGTCAGGAAAAAAGAAGGGAACGGTCAGCTGTGAAAACATAGGCAGTGCCAGATAAGATGCTTGTGTTCTGTCCCGTTCCACATCCAGAGCCACATCCAAAACCTGGAACAGGTTGTGGACCCAAAAACATCTGAAGGTGCTAATTAACTGCTACCTACTGTTGTAGCAAGAGAGAAGGAGAGAGAGCAAGAGTGAGGGAGGCCTTGCAAAGACAAGAGAGGTTGGGAGAATGACATTTAGGTGGGCACAAGCTGTCCCTGGGTCAGACTTCCACCTATTCCTCCCTCTCACTGCTCTTCGTGTTAGCATCTCCCCTTGACCTCTTCAGGAGACATTCTATACCAATAAAGTTTTGATCAAGTGACGGTCAAGGTCACTAGGATGTACTGCATCAACAGGATGGAGCTAGGAATGTGAATGTACCCTATCGATTGTGTGCAACCAGTGTATTTTTGCATCACGGCACTGTTTCGCTTTTTTGCCGTGAAATGAGACTAGATGTGCATGGTTGTGATAAACCAGGCTCTAAAAGCAGAAATAATCCAAACCCAGGACTGTTTCCCTTGCAGTGACAGTTTTCCAACATGTCTGATCTTGCCAATCTGATCCCAACATTGTTTATCCTTGCCTATTTTATACAGCAATTATAAGTTCAGCAACCCTCAACTTCCAATTTAGCACAGCAAACCCAATTGAATGCATTCTTTCTCCACGTAGAAGAAAAGCAATGTTTACAGTACTTACCATTTCAAATACAAGCCGTCTATATGGTTATGGGCCATTTTTTTATCTCTGCCATTGGAGTGTTTATGTGCTTGTTTGTTTCTGTAAGTGTGTGTGCATATGTGCGTGAATGTATTAATGCATACTGTACATTTCTGCATACATGCCTCCATATGTGTCTGCTTGTGCGTGTGTTTGTGTGTGTGTGCGTCCCTCTTTCGTACCCATCTGATGGGTGTGGAGGTCAGTCCCTTTGGGCTGTTTAACAGACATCAGTTGTCCTTTCTTCTTCAGGAAATGGATGCAGCTGATTATTACCCGGGGATTCATAAATTCTTTATGGGTGAGTTGGAGTTAAAGGGTCTGATGAATTCAGTCTGTGAGATCAGCCCCTGCCAAATGCCCCTCCCACTGCCCACAATGGTCGAGATGAAGAGATGAAGGAAGAGTCTGTCTCTCTTTCTTATTCTCTTTCTCTTTTCACTCTCTCTCCCCCTCATTCTCTTACCTTCTCTCTCTCCCTCTTACAATGTAAAGACTGTATCCAGTTAGCGGCTGGACCCCTAAGAGCAAGCCGGGAGTTGTTTCAGTGCTCTTATCCCTCTCGGAGAGTTCTGATAGAATTTTTCCTACAGAATCTACATGCACTATGAGATTGGCCTTGTTCGTCTAATGTTACAAACCTATCCATCCCAAAATGCCTTTACAAACAGATAGTAGCCCGCCTGTCCCCAAAGGCCATTATCATTCTTTCGGCTCGTTCACTCTGCGTTTACATTGGGGCTTATCTGCAAATTTGTGAACTTTTACCAAATGCAGTCTGTCCAACATCCCCTTCCACATCAATCACTGTTTTAGTTTCTCCTTTCAAAGCTTTCTGAGGCCTTGATGTTTTTCTTTTGGGAACGGATATCCAGAGGCTGCCTGATGTAGTGTCCCTCTCTCTCTCCCTCGCTCTTTCCAAACACTTTTTCCTTGGGTTGTCTTTTGCGGGGTGCTCACTAACTAAGCCAATCTGGCTACACCCAAGCATGCAGAGGAGTTATCCACCGGCTAGGGCTGTTTTTATAAATGAGGACAGTGTGACACCCCAGGGTGTTTCGCAGTGGGTACTATTCCTTCAAAAAAAAAATTGCATCTGTCTGTGTCGCTTGCTCCTCAAAGTCTCTCGCCTTGTAAATAGATTTTGATGGATACGCTTTCCTCCTCGCCCTCACACTCAAAGTACAAATAATTCCACCGCAAAAGGCCCACTACCGACTTGAGTGCAAATGTACATAGCACATTGGCACAAACATATAGAAGAAAAACATGCACAAATATATAGAATCAAACACCGGCCACCTACTAGTATATGATCAAAACAAATGTGGGAACAAAAGTTAGAGGAGCCTGTGCCTTAAACACTCAAGTAAAGATCTGTGGATCTTGTATTGCTGATTGGAAGACCTTTGACCAGGAGAGTGGGAAGTGTAGTCTTTGATGTGAGCTTCCCGCTGGGCATAGGTTTGTGCACATAAACAATCTGATTGGATTACTGGTAGGGTCTCACATATAGGTTTACTAATGTTGTTTTGACAAAAACAACACCTCAAGATGAGCAGTTTCATTCCAGAAACAAAGTTTCAGCTTGGCGCGTCAAAAGGCGGTCACTGCAGACAGTACAGACTATTTTATAACATTTAATCAGATCGGAACCATAATTTGTTCATTGAAAAGATGCTATGGCCTGTCTTTGTATTTTCTTTTTGACAATACAACATGCAATACCTTAACCTATTTTTCTGTAACTTGCTATTACATTCATTTGGTCAGCAGATATCATATTATTTCAACGTAGAAAATGAGGATGACCTTGCCTCTCCAAGCCACAGGCTTTCCCACTATAAAATGGTCAAACGGTGTATTATGAAATGTATAAAGCTTGTTTTGATCTGGCATAAAAAAGGGTGATGATGTGGAAATCAACATTTCTTTTAAGTGAAAAGGTGTTGAAATAACACTACACAGAGGCCCTCTTCACACCCTCTCCTCTAATGCCAGGCAAGAGAGAAGAACAACCCTGCTTGATCTGGCCATGTGTGATGACTCTTGGAGGTCAGACAGGTTAAATGGTATTTGATTAAAATCAGTAGATGGCCAACTCTCTCTCTTTCGCACGCGCACACACACACACACACACACACACACACACACACACACACACACACACACACACAGACTCCCTACTCTGGCCTGTTGGGAATAAGGAGAAGAAAATAGCCTTCATTCTGCTCTCCTCATCTCTCTCTCTGGAAGGTTGTTGTGGTTATGGTGGGGGTTTGGAAGGGGAGTAGGGGGTAAAGAAGACCTGTATGTTTGGCTGGCAAAAAGGCTTGCCACTGTTTATCAAGCCACGGCAAATCCAATTAGCCTGTGGCCTGCCTTCCAACCCTATTAACCTGCTCAGCTGTGAGAGCACTCAACAGCTCCTGCCAATATCTCATTTCTCCCAGCCGTTGATAAGATCGGCTCAAGATATTCAGTGGGGTTCACTCCAGCTCCATCTCAGATGCTACAGCTGCTGCCGAGGCTTTAAAACCACAGCATCCGTCCAGATCTCTCTCTCTCTCGCTCTCTCTCTCTTTTGCTTGATCACAGTCTCGTTCTCTCATTCTCTCCCTGTCTCTATCTCCTCCCTCCCTTCTCATTCTCTCTCTTTCTATCTTTCACCCCCACTCCTCCACCATCCACCTCCAACACTTTTCTACCTCTCTCTCTCTTCCTGTCCTCCTCCCTCCCCATCTTTCTTTCTTTTTCACCACCCCCACACCTCCTCCGCCAACTACACCATCCTTCTCTCCACCTCTCTTTCTCTCTCTCTCTCTCTCTCTCTCTCGCTCTCTTCCATCATGTAGCTACAACCGAGACAACAAAACAAGTAGGACAGTAACTTCCAGGCCCATGGCTTGTTTCCTCCCAGACAGCGATCAGGGCCCAGGCCCCACTGTCTGACAGGAGGGGAAACTGATTTTCCTTATCACGGCCTGCCCACAAAGGGCCAGGCCAGGCCCGCGTGATTAGCATTCCTTGGTGGAGATGTGTCAGCCCTATTTCTATCACAGAGACAGATTGAGGCTTTCACTCAGACTGGCGACTGAGTGACACATGGCCCTGACCGGGGGGACAACATTGTTATTTGAGTTAAGAAATCAATTTGTATCAAATGTACACTGTAATTTATTTGTTGCCTTTGAAGGGAACCTGGCTAAGATAAATGGGAATGGACTTTTTTCCCCCCTCTCCCTTACCTTGAGCCTGAGCCGATAAAGTTCTTGTGAAGCCCATGATAGTTCCCCGCGTCAGAGTAAAAAGTGACAAACATGTTTAAAGTTGTGCAGTGATCTTTAAATCTCAAAAAGAACACCTTGTCGGACATGATAGAACATTTTTACCTCTTCCCTCCCGTCTGTCAGCTAGCTCTGCTGACATACGGCTTTAGTATTTTTGCTGACATTTCGCTTTATCACATACATCTAGCAGCGAAAGGAGAAGCGATATTTGTCCCTTTTTACTACTTTTTTTCCCACTCAATTCACAGTGAGCATCCAAGCTCTCAGATCAAGATGGTCTTTTGGGATTAGAAAGATTAATCTTTTTTTTCTTATACTTTCAAGCCTCTGAAACAATATTCATATTCTGTGATATATCCTTTGCAAGAGAAGGAGTGCTAAAATCTTGGTGACAAAGAAACATTTGTTTCAGTATGTAAGAGTGCATAGTTATAAAAAAATGTATTAATGTCAATGTACAACATCCTGGTATTTATAATATTACTTGGATTATTTGACATTTCAGGGTAGAAAATATACTTCTCAGGTATAGTGCATGTAATGTAGTGGAAGTGGTAGCAAAAAATCGCGGTCTATTTTTTATCATCCTGATGTTTTGTGTATAACATATTTGGAGCATCCATCAATACAGAAAGAATACTTCTCATTTTTAAATTTGTCTATAAAAAACATTTTATGGTTATGCTTTTGGTTGATTTATTTTTACAATATTTACAGCATCTAGCATGTCAAAACGAAAACCATATTTTTTCAGATCCTGTGCATAGTTGTATTGTAAACAAAGCAGTTGCACAAATACAAGGGATAAATCTGGTTTCATTTAGGCTGCTGCTGCTCCCCCCTCGGCAAAATCTGAGGAACAAACATCTTCTGCATCATCACGCCATGAACACTTTTAACACTCAATCCACTGGGGACCACTTGGAATGGAAAACCTCTCAGCACTTCACAATTATTTTACAGATCGGTGCACATTAACTCTTGCAGGTAATTGTAGCAAGCCTGGGTCTGTAAGTACAAACCACCTAAGGATTTGAATGGGTATTTTGTAACATATATGGGCTCTTTGTATTGAAAGCAGTTGCAGTGTGTCTGTTTCATTACCTTGAAAATGGAATATCTGGAATTTTTAGTGATCATTAGTGTTCAAGTATCCTGAATTTCCAGTAAAATGTAAATATAACATATGACTGGGGATATGGCCCATGTCTGACAAATCCACATTTGTTTTAGCTCTTATTTATTAGTTAAAAAAACTATTCTAAAAAGATTCACTATGGGATGAAAAGGAAGGAGAAAACAACAAATAAATACATTTCCAGCTATAAGCTTAAGTCTATATTTTTTAAAATTACATTACAAAAAGAAATACTATTCATGTTATCCATTTGAGAGGAATAAACTCAATGTCCTTTCTACATCTGAGGATGTGAATTATGAAGAATAGCAGTCTATCCCATTAACATCAAGAGGGAGTTTAGCATTTCTCAGAAACTGGAGTAAGAGGAAAAAAGCAGGTGGCTATCTCTACACATCAAACATATATTAAGCCTCCAGGTTGACCCAGCAAAGCTTCTTAGTTTGGGTTTTTCAGAGGGCCGAAAAGCAGAGACTGTCCTGAATTTCAGTACAAAATTTAGATATGCAAATGTCCTCAAAGGATGCACGATTGAAAAAGGATGCCATATTGCCTCAAAGCCACATACTCTAAAGCTAAACAAGATTAGGAAAATTGAATCATTTCAAAAGCTGTGGGCAGAATGTAAACTGGTTAGCATTCTAATCCTCTGGGCCAGGTGACCAGCCCAGTGTGTGTACAAACATATTGTAAAGAACAAATGAGACGAGAGGCTGCAACTGTATGTTGGCTCATTTTAATGAAATAATACCTGAGCCTTTTTCTACCTGGGAAATGCATTCATTTGCCGCCTTTGTATCAGACGTCTTCTGTAGGCTCCTGGCCACAAATATTATTATGATTCTGGCCTAATTTCCATCCTGGCATTCTCTTGCCAGATGTTTGCCTGGGGAGGGCCCTGTTTGCGTTCCTGCATTTCCAATAGCAGGGACACAATGTCTGTTTTTGTTTTTCACAAAACACTTGCAGAAAATTATAATGCATTTACTTTTAAAAGAAGTGTTTCATTTAAATTTGATCGATTTCAGCTATTAGACAACACCACTTCTGCTGTTTGCTGAAGAGAGATTAAAAAATACAGAAACATTTGCCTTTGTGAGAACAACCCTGAAATTCAAAACAATATTATGGAAGTGTTGATGGACTAAATAACAACTGAACTTATTTCTACTGATAGCGATGTTACAATGTGACACTTCTTTCCCATGAGAATGTAATTTGAAAAGGTTGTTCAAGCAAGAATTGACCTTGTGACCCTTGTAAACTGATAAATAAACAAGTCTAATAAAGTATTGCATTTCGTAAATGTTTTCACAGAGGTCAACATTCGTCTAGGAGTATGGATTTTAACATAATTGCTTATCATTAGCATAACTGTACAGGCAACAGCTTTGATACAGTGAATCAGGAATATGTTAGCATATAGAGGGTAGCCTTAAACCACTTTGATGGTCGCGGATGTCTACAGGCTTATCAGTTGTACTCTGGCTGACCTTTATACCATGTTCTCAAGGCTCCACTCTATATTTGTCATATCAACAGCATAGTGATGCCGTTTCCATGTGGCTCTCAAATGACATTGTGGGAAACAAATCTAGGGTCAACACTGCAGTTAAGGTATATTTTGGACAGAGAGAGACAGACTGACAAACAGATGAACAGTGGATGTTTTGCAGTAGATTTTGAGGAGCCACTGCTCAGTATCTCTAAACATTTTCATTTTACCTACCGTCTGTGTACTAAGAAAGCACAAAACCAATGACATACGGTATATGATTTTTCATTAGTTTTTTTTTATTTTCATGAAGGAAAGGTTGTTAATCTATCATGTTCAACCCTTAGATGCATAGGTAATTGGAACCCACACTCTTCCATGTCTGGGTAAAACATGACCCATTTTAGAATCAGGATTTTTTCATAATAAGCATATGCTATACTGTGCTAAATAATAATTCAAATTATATTTTGGTCTTCAGAAGAATGATTTAATGTTTGAAATATGTTTATTTGTTACATTTTAAAAGTGTAGATAACTGATAAACTCCGATGATACAAGGTCCGTAGAAAAATATCAACATCAGCTACTTTGCAATCATTCAAACATCCATTTCTTCAAGATATCCATTTTTTTTTAAAAAGTAGAATAAATTTCCATCTGATTGTGCATATTTATAAATAAGTGTACAAGCACTTTCTAGGTGCTTGGGTGGAGGGGTGGCAGCTATGCATATCATGCACCAACCTAGAGCTGCTCATGCTTGTGTGACTTTTATACTGCCAGGTGTACACACCAGTGCACACTGTAGCGCACACTGTATTTCCTTTAGGGCTCTTTGGGCTCTGTGCGGGTTAAAGAGCACATATCGTAATTCACCTTAGCAATTAAAAAAAAGCGTTGAACAAAATACATGAAATACATTTTCTTCTTAGAACTTTTGGTGTGTGTGTGTGTGAGAAACTTTGTAGGCTACTAATTTATGCACTTATAGGTTACTTGCCATAAAAGCAAGCTACAAATATCATAGTAAGAGTCTATCTGTATGTTATGCAGTTCAAGCTACTCTGTTATGCCAAGAACACATCCACAACAACAGTAATGTAGCCTAGCTATAAAGCAACTAATTTGATGATAGCAGACAGGTATTCTTTCACACAATGTTCTATGCTCGACATAGAACATTTAATGACATACATTTAATGACAAATAAGGCTAATCCATCTATCAGATGCAAATAAGTCTGCGTGCAAATAAGTCTCCGCCCCCAACCCTTGGCAAGTAATTTGGAGCTGGATGAAGTGAGTAATACTTTATGTTCTGGTGTGAATTGTCTGAGCTCTGTTGTACTGGCATTCTTGCCATTCTTGAGCCTGGAGAAAATTCTCCTGTGCCAACAGGAGTGTGTGGAGTTTTGCTCTCAGGTCAAGAACTGAAGAATTTCATTCTTACTGGTGTTGGATTCCTCACAGTTTTCTTTACACAGGTCCAAAACACTACAGGGTTTTCAGCCAAATAGTAATACAAAGGGAGTACATCCCATGGAGGCCTAGGCAACCTCCCATGCAGCAAAAAACAGAGGATTGAGCCATTTCTCCCAATTGTGACTATCCTATTGTACAAACTTATGGATCATGGACTTCAAGGTCCTGTTAAACTGTTAAACCTTTCCACCCGACCATCTGTCTGGGGATGGTACACACTGGACTGAATAGATTGAAGTTCCAACAATCCGTACAGGTCATGTAGTATACGTGACATTAACAACATGCCTTGGTCAGTCAAGAATCTCTTTTAGGATTCTGACCGGGGAGATTACATGTAAACAGTGCAACACTTTTTGACGAAATGTTGCATTGTTTAGCTGTGCACTACGGTCTAATGGCCCAATGAGGACCATGCCAATCCATCCAAAGGGGACCGTGATTAACAGAGGGGGTAACAGCCGGTGTCAACTTTTTATCTACATGTCTTATAGGTGGGAACCCTGAACCACTGGTGGTGTGACTCTGGTGTGAGGTGAGGCCAAGACATCCAGGAGAGCCTTCTTGACGATGGTATAGCTGTTTTGGGAGGATGCCAGCAGGCTGTGCCCACTCCTCTTCTGGCCACCACTCAAACATGGTAATGAATGCTTCAGGGGCATCGGACGTGGTCATCTTTGGCAGGGTCAACTGAGCCAGGCAGGATGGAGGGGAGCTCAGCAGAGATTATATTTCCCCATATGAGCCATCACTGTAACAAATGTCAGGTTGCGCATGTGGAATGGACGGACTTAGCATCTACACACACCCACAAGACATGACACACCCACTAAACATCTAAGTGTTAAGACATACACCGATCAGCCACAAAATTAAAACCACCTGCCTAATATTATGTAGGTCCCCCTTGTGCCACCAAAACAGCTCTGACCTGTCGAGGCATGGACTCCACAAGACCTCTGAAGGTGTCCTGTGGTATCTGGCACCAAGACGTTAGCAGCAGATCCTTTAAGTCCTGTAAGTTGTGAGGTGGGGCCTTCATGCCTGCCATCAGGGAATACCGTTGCCATGAAGGGGTGTACTTGGTCTGCAACAATGTTTAGGTAGGTGGTACGAGTCAAAGTAATATCCACATGAATGCCAGGACCCAAGGTTTCCCAGCAGAGCATTGCCCAGAGCATCACACTGCCTCCGCCGGCTTGCCTTCTTCCCACAGTGCATACTAGTGCTATCTCTTCCCCAGGTAAATGACACACACACACCCTGCCGTCCATATGATGTAAAAGAAAATGTGATTCATCAGACCAGGCCACCTTCTTCCATTGCTCCATGGTCCAGTTCTGACGCTCACGTGCCCATTGTAGGAGCTTTCGGCAGTGGACAGGGTTCAGCATGGGTAGTCTGACTGGTCTGCGGCTACGCAGCCCCATACGCAGCAATCTGCAATGCACTGTGTGTTCTGACACCTTTCTATCATAGCCAGCATTAACTTTTTCAGCAATTTGTGCTACAGTAGCTCTTCTGTGGGATCAGACCAGATGGGCTAGCCTTT
>CABFOQ010019668.1:4752-15351 GCA_900660455.1 Gephyroberyx darwinii
GTATATACTATGTTGGTCCAAAGAAACCCCCTGTACTACTTGTGTTTGTACAGAATCAAAGTTAGATGATGGAAAATCTACATCTATTATTTCCCCCCCATCAGGCTCGGAGAGCCGTTAGGAATATGTTCTGCATCAGCCAGACTTCAGCATGTTACGTTGTTACACGAGCACCATTTCTGCGTCCTTGCGTTTTCCAATTGCGTTGAGAGATGTGTGTCGGGTTCATCCAGTGTTGTCATTTTGCAAAACGCAATGCCATTTTATTGACTGTATGATTCGGAGTACATATTTTAAAGCAGTTTACCTTTCTTTGTTTTGTTGTAATAAGTTCATTTATATGGTATCAAAAGACTGAATGTACAAAAAAGTTCATTACTTGTGCTACTTATACTGATTGGGAGAAATGTTGGGGGGGGGTTTGATTACGTGGAGAACTGTATATTAATATATGAATACTTAGATAGAGAGAATATAAATCAAGGCTGTAGTTTATAGGTAGTCAGTCTCCGTTTCCAGGTACAAGAGCATTGTTACCAGAAGCGTTAATGAAAACGACACGTTAACCAGTTCCTCTTTCTCTCTAGGTTACATTTGTATAGAATTTCTCAACTCGTTTTGTTTTGGAATGTTGCCAGTTTTTGGTGCATTGAGACACCGTTGCATTTAACACTTTCAGTAATTAAGTTTCTTAGGAAATAAACTCAATCCTGTTCTAAATGTGGTCCTTGTGTTTTCCTCGCCTGCTCACACGGGGGTGCCACAAGTCACAAGTCATTGCTGTATAGGACTGCTCTGCATACCAGTGCAGTATCTTGCTATGTCTGACCAGGCACGCGGACTCTGAAACTGCATCATCTTAAAGGGACACGTCACTGAAAAACAAATCTTTTTTTTATTTATTTACACAACCTCGCATATCTACAAAGTAAAAGTCTCACTTCTCTATCTAGCAATGTAGTTCAGAATAACTTCCCTCTGTCATGTCAACAACACTTCCTTTCACAGATGACCACATCTCTACAGACAGCTTACTTCCTATGAGACAACTCAGTCAACATATTGTTTTAATATTGGTTCGTTAATCATTCCCTTATTATAAAAGAACTGTGTAACGGTAGATGGACAGATCGAGTTCCAAGGAGATCCTTTGTAATTGTGAAGCTGAAATAAAATGAATAAATTCTCTTTGTAATATTCAGCAGATTTGGAGCATTTTCATTTCTTTGAAGTTGGACCTAAACCGAAGTAGCTAAGTAGCACAGTCTCATAGCTTCCTGTTGTGGTTATGGTTATGAGTATTGCTGGGGGTGACACAAAATGTACAGAGGAGGGAGAGTTTATGGCTTCATCTACTATGAAAGATTACATCATGCCTGTCCTCTCCTCTACTAAAACAGAGGTTATACATACCACAATAAAAGCCTTTTGAGACTGTAACGGTGATTAAAGGCTATACAAATAAAATGTTTGATTGATGTTTAAATGATTTGATTTGATGATGTCACATATAGCCAACACCATGGGTACCATCGTTCCTATAGGTCTATCCTGCAACTGCCATGGTTGTTTACATCAAGTATACCCTAGCACCACACAATGACTCACACTCACAGATGTCTTAGGGACCAGCTCATTTCAGTTACAAGCCAGCCTCACGCGAGCCTTCGAGAGAAGTGATTTCTTCATGATTTGCTCAGCGCAAGCAATTCAGGTGTGCCGACGTTGAGTCCCGGGTTAATCAGTTCTCATCTAGGTATGGGCAGCCTGAATGAATTGATGTCTGATCCCATTCACAAAAATGAATTGCCAATTCATTCACTCAAATTGTTACGTTGTTCACACACTGACCAATTTGTTCATATAGTCATGTTTTATGTGGAAGTCACCTGGCAGGTTGGAGTAGACTCAAAATATATTCACAAATGAGCAGGTTTGAAAAACTCCTTAAAGCATCAAAAATATCACTCAGAACTCATTATCAATAGTCAGAAGAGGTATGAAGGTAAAAGAGGAAAAAATACCATATCAGCTGCTCTTAGTTTAAACAGTTGTTCTGAGAACCAGCCCGGTGAGAGCATACCTGATATGAAAGCTTTTCAACAAATCATTGTTCTCACACAGGCTAGGTACATAGTAAGCGCTCTGACTTGGTAGGTAGAGATGTACTTGCTGCCATAGTTACATGCATAGACTTTATGTTTATGCAATAGTCTGGCTGTATTTAAACACTTTCAAATACATGAAGAAAGAAATGAAAGAAATGTCTGTCAGTGAATAGGCCTAAGCAAGTTCTTCATAAAGTATTTGATGAATGTAACTTGGTCTAAATAAATAAGTAGTGAGCAACCAGTGTATTCAGGAACAAAATCACTGAATCAAATGTATTTCACATTCACAAGAAGTTTTTTCTGGGAAGTAGCCAAAGGTTTAAAAAGCACCTTCCGCTTTTCAGTTTTAGTTTTGGTTTATGACCTTACTCAAATTCTATTTATCTAATACAAATAATGCTGTGCTCCATGCTATGCTCCACAATGGCATGTACATAAACTTGAGCGCTAATGTAAAACCTGTGTATCAAGTTCAATAGAATAGGTCAGTGTTCGTGGTCAGCCTGGGCCCTTATAGTTCGGACTATGTATGCAGGCCATATGGGTCAATGTCCTCATTTACCAGGGGCTGAATAGATTGAGATAGATCTGGTGATGAAGTCTCATGACACAAACAAGTGAAAAAAAAATGCGATTCGCTAGAGGAAGCTGCTGGTGAGGTTTGTGTGCAAAAGTTTTTGTAAGCATTTACACAGGACTGTATATATCAGTGTAAGGAAATGACTGTGGTGTGACATGGGTTTCTGGATTGGTTGTAATAATGGTCACTAATAGTTTGTCTGTGTTGTCTGCTCATGGGTGTGTCTATCTCCCCTCTCCACATGAGCTGTACTGGCAAGGCTGATACCCATTAAGCCTGAGTGTGGGTGTCGGCTGGCCAATGGGGAGCCTCCAGGTGCCAAGCCCCAGAGTTTAAAAGAAAGGAAGGACACAAGTGACAAGTACCAGAGCGTGATTGTATATATATGATTTTGTATGTGTATGTAAGGTCACCCACAGCGCCGTGATTGCACGGTGGCATTGCCGTCACCGCCCAGCTCGCGTTCCCTCCTTGTTTGATACTGTGGCGCACTGTTAATAGTTTTATCTGTGCATGTTTTACATTTACTTTTGACACAGGGTTACTGTGTTGGATAGCGGATCTTGTTTTATACATGCTTACTGGATTAGCAAAGGAGCTCTGGTCAGGGGAACTAATTGTATTTAAGTTGTAAGTGTGTGTTGTGCATGTTTTAACCGGCGTGTACTAGACTTTGCTTTTATTTTCACTGCATGATACATTGTTTTTTGTGTTGTAGTTACCTGTCAGGTTGTTTATTAAAGCTGGAGCACCCTAATTGCTACCTAGACCCAGATCCATGTTTTTACTGTTGTACAATAAATTAACCACTCGGTTGCCCTGAAACTGTTGTCTGGGTGTTTGTTCAGAACAATCACGGCAATTCCATTTCAGGTATGACTTGTGTGGGTGCTTCCCCAGCAAAATAGTAGTCATTAAATTACTATTGTCTTACATCAGCATGGAGTGGCTGAGAGTGAGCTGTTTTTCAAAAGCAGATAGGCTAAAACGCTGTATTATGCAGGAATATAATGTTACCTCATGTAATCCATTGTAAAGGTTGCACAAACAGACTGGGCTGAGCTCACCTAACACTAAAAAGCAATCATGTCTTGGGTACTTTACAGTATGCATAGCACTGCATATTTTGTGTGGTAACCATCCAAAACATGGTAAGTGTCTCTATACATCCATGACAGACCCCAAAGAATTGTCTTTTGTTTCTGGTCCTTGACTTAAACCACGAATCTGCAGCCACAGAAGACTTAGTGACTCTTTGATAACGTGAGTAAATCATTGCCAGTGGAAATCTATACTCTATGTGGTGGGATTTCAATTTCTGTGGGAGTTTTCTTTTGCCATTACAAAACTGACAAATGTCAACTGATGACACACTTTGTTTATCTAGGCCACAGGCACTACTATAATGAGTGTTTCAGATCATGTTGACACATGTACAGGTGTTATCCACTCAGCTACAAAAGGCAGAATATTTCATCTCAAAAACATTAAACAAGCACCCAAATTATGATCTGAAGTCTGAAAATGCTAGTTAGAAATGGTGACAAAGCCTTTCTCCTATATATACTTCCCAAATTCGATTTCCTAGTTCTTGCTGTTTCAGGATGTAGTCCTGTTGACTTTTTGTTCTCTCATTTTGTCACTATTTAGGTGTACCAGCAACACAGTTAACATACTCAACAAGAATTGCTGAATATAACTAAAAAAATAAAGTGTTGAGACATCCAGCATTTAATGTCTGCTAGACAATACTTAAGAGTTTCACAATTCCTTGTGTTATTGAGTTTTACAGGCATATAGCTGTGTATCCTCAGCATAAAAATAAATATTACACATTACACATTATATAAACCCTGGATGGTACCTTGAGGTACTCCACAACAAAATTATGACGTTGCTCAAATCAGATACAGACTTTTAATTGTGGATATACAAAAAATGACACCCTTGTAAAACTATACAGGTTGTATCGGTTTCAAATTGGACATGTATGGGTGATTTTGCAGCTTTATGTTACATCTGTAATGGCAGGACAAACCATTGCAATTTCACACTTAAAATTAAGGTATCATGAAAGTATAAAGCCTGAGTAGAGCTGCAGCTAAAACCTGCAGGACAAGGGGTACTTGAGGACTGGATTGAGAGCCACTGTACTAGAGCATATGGACACATTGATCCCTCTTACTTTATTCCCCAACAGACGACACATTCGACTCCCCCTTTTGGAAAAGGAATGCCTTCTGGTGACACCTATACCTATATTCTTTTGATGATTTGAAGATCCTATGTTTGAAGTTTGGGACCGCACCGCAAATTTGAGTTCTGCTGTACCTAGGTTAAATAAAACTGGAGAAATTTGTGTCTGTGTGTTCCTTGCTCCTTCCTTGAGTTTAGTTTTTATACCATGTTTTGACTACCACACAACGAGGTGGTGAAGAATGTGGGCATGTGAGGAAGGTCAACAGATACTGACCAGAGAATGGAAGACTTTGAAACACGCCATCTCTCCCTCTTGCCCGGTAGTGAAAGAGGGAGTTTATCTTTCAAATAAACTGGAAGAGATGGCCTGAAGACTCTCGGTCCGCTATCTCTGCCCCTGTCTGCCAAGAGAGCACGCAAAGGCTTGCAGGCAAATGAGGCATCACAATACAACCAGCTGAAGGAAGAGATCCTGAGCCGAGAGAGGCAAGTAGTAAAAAAAAAATGGATTATTTGATAACATTTGAAAGATGAAAAGAGAAACACCATGCAGAATAAAGAGCGGAAGGGGAAGAGAATGGCGACTGTGATCGAAGCGTGTTGTATGCGTGTTGTAACCCCCGATGGCTACCATCTGGTGAACCAGACTGGTGTCACCCCACCAGACTGTCAAGGACACTGTTGATGCTGTGGTCCTGGACCAGTTTACCCCAGCCCTGCCCTTTGAACGCAAGGAGGGTGCCCGGCAAAGGCCCAGTACATTTGGAGTATATAAAAGTATATAAATATATATTACAGCATACATTTGTCCCATTTATACTATGTTAACAGTTTGTCAACTGTGTAAATATATTGTGTCTTGTCTCTCTCACTGCATGTCAATATGAAATATGAATATGAAAAGATTTTATGAATTTTTAAATATTTCTTTTTATTTTCATTTGAATAATTCACCCCAATAAGTTTTGCTTATGTTTTAAACTGCAGTCTCCTACAATGTTTTTTTTTTCTTTTCTAAGTGGCATAATGTAAGTAGTTTTCCATTGATTGAATACTTGCAAAGTTGAACACCCACCAGTGACCGAAACCACTTGTCTACACACAAGGAAGTTGAGAGGCTGTCAGCTGCCTTGGTATAAATGTGCCGCTCAGTCTGCTGACTTGCATTTGGAAACCTGCAGCGCTCCTTGAGAAGGATTTAGTCGTTAGTAGTAGTTAAGAGAGAAACAAAAAAACATTAATTGCGACTGTTCAACTTGACGGTTTTAATTATTAACACCATGGGTGACTTTCATCTGTCCCAGGCTCTGGAGGGGTAAGTTCAAGAAATAACCTACAAGAAGATACTCTTTAGTGGCTGATGTTATTACAAAATATTAATAATCAATGGCATTATTACAAAATAATATCAGGTGTGGCTATTCTAACCTGAGTGAAGTATATCAACCATCTTTAAATTGTCCTTCCTTTTGAACTGTTTGTTTTAGTCCCACGCTAATGGTACTTAGGCTAAGGCAAATATTTTTATGAATTTCCATTGTCTTTAATAAAATAAAATTAATGAATAGTGAAAAATAATTTTAAAAAATGACAAAAGCCTGTTTTTGGTCCTATTATGGTGCTCGACTACAACAGTTCATCCCTCTGGGGCAGGCTCTAAAATACAACTACTAAATACTACTAATACTACATCACTGATGTAATTAATTACACATCTATATAGTTATTGTATATAAAGGTTGGTTCATTTTCCCTTGGGCTCACCTAAAGCATAAATGACCCACAAATGTAATCTCTTAGCCTTACAACTGATCTTTAAGAAAATGCATTTGTCATATTGTTGACTACTGACTTTTGTGAACAATTTCTGATGTAGGGCCTACAGTAATTTAATTGAACTTAATTAATTTTTTTATTTCAGCCAACTTGAATCAGGTGATACAGGATTCGAACACTGCTCCTGTGAGGCCATGGTAAGATGGTGAATTATTTCTCACATAACATAAATAACCACCATAGTAGCCTGTGAGCCCATACATGATCATAGTAAAATATCATAAGACTCTATATGACTCATGTGTTGACTTCAGAGAGACAGGGGAAAACACCGCTGAGTGATTTCTTTCCTCCTTACGTGTAGGGTGGGCAGGATGGGGTCTTCAGCCTTGATGAGGGCTTAGACCTGGTGGTTTCCCGTAAGCGCATGCAGCGTGTGGCCAACCTGGTGGTGATGCTCAACAGGATGAAAAAGGTTTCAACATCCTGTAGCACCGACTTCACTGATGAGCAGCTCTGCAGCATGATCATGGAGAACCTGGTAGATGGTAGGCCGCAGCAAAACAAGTCAAAGACAAATGTTCTAGCCTTTGATAAACTACTTTGCCGGTAAATTTGGCATCAAACTAATCTTGAGGTTGAAAACACTCTCTACTCTTCTGCAGAAAAAGTTATCACAAAGGTTCAGGACTCGACAATGTGCGAGGGAAGGAAAATGTATCAACGGGTCAACAGCGCGAACCAGTGTACTCTATGCGACAGCTCCAAGAAGGATGTGGTCCGACCGCCAGGAGACCTTGAGCTGCAGGCCATCACGCTTAAAGGCGGAAGTTTCTATCAGAAAGGTACGAGGATCAGAAACCACAAGTCAACGACACTATCGCACTGCATCAATCTAACAATACATTTCTTTCTCACATACGCCATCTACCCTTTTTGATCCTCTCTAACTCGGCCTATGTATTTAACCATGGCACTGATGCTGCAAGGCATGGGGCACTTCCAATAAAAGCACTCACAAAATCACATATTGAACTCATTACCTCCCCGTCTGCTTACATGTCTCTCTCTCTCCCTGTTTGTCTCCATGTATATCTTTCTTAGTGGGCTTTAAACTGGCGAGTTACATCAATCCCGATGTCGTTCCTGGAAAGACCCAGACCATTGCTTTGTCAATCGTGAATACCAACTGGCACATTTCCTGCTATATGAAGGGAGATAAAGCTGTGTTGCACCTGGAGGTACACACATATATATACACACTATTAATGCTTTGTTGGCAATGAATTCTATCAAATGTACTTACTCTGTCTGTCTGTCTAGGAGTGTTGTGTGAAGAATTTAAAGATGATCAATGGGGACGAAGGCAGTGATCGTTTCCTCTTCTACAAGGCAACCACTGGAAGATCTGCGACTACCTTTGAATCGGTCAAGTACCCCGGATGGTTCATCAGCACTTCCTCTGAGGATGAATACAAACCTGTGGAGATGTGTCAGGAAGACAGTGCCAGACGTATCACCTACTTCAACATTAACTGAAAAGTATCCATCTGTGTATGTGCTATGCACAGTTTACCTGGGGGCCGAATGAGTCTGTACTGTACTGATGAAGCAGCGTGGCTCCTATAGGGGAGTATTTTCTGCTGTTGAGGATGAGTTGTGATGTTTTTGATTTGAGCCAATCACGCCACTAGATGGAGCTATCCTCTGCATGGTCATCTGTGTCTGAAAGGCTGCTCCTCTATGTGCTTAGCAGGGTGGTACAGCTGTACTGTACTGAAAACCCCTTTTATAATCTTTTTCCTCACTGACAAAAAGCTGTGGAAAGCAGCTATTCATATTGATTGTAACAGGATATTCCTCAACATTATTGTAATATTTTAACACTATTTCTATTACGTTTTATGTTTATTTTCTATTTGAGTTTTGTCATGGTTTGTTTTCATAGGAAAGACGAGGGAGTTTAATACAAGTTTAAAAGTCTGATGGACTGAATGTTTCTTATAATGTTTCTTATAATAAGTCTGTAACATTTATGCATATTTCTGTTTTCCGGATTCCGTGTTTTTGTATTTTTATTGAAATGTTTCGGTCTACTTCGGGATTATGTTGTGAAATATTCATGCACGCATTCAGAATATTTAAATGACCCAGCTCCTTATGAGTTTTATAGAATAATATATCTGTGGTGCAAAATACTATGTTTTGTTTTAATGCTATTGTCTATTTTTCACCATACCACCACTTAGTAACTTACTTACTAATCATATATGCTAATATGCTTACTCTTTCATTTTTACTAGAAAGTTCTCTGGTCCAGTCACATTTAAAAAAATGTATTCATCTTATCCATATGAATACACAAGGCTCAATGTCACTGGCTCAAAACTAAGTGATGTAGTAGATTTTCTTAACATTACCTTTCTTTGCACCCATCCCATGTCCAAATGTTAACATGCACTTGCAAATAACATGCATGCATTGCACATAGGATGGCCCCAGGATACAAATGGCCAAAAATGGATGGCTAGTATGGCAGATTGCCATCTTTAGTACTTAACTTAAACCTACTATTTGTACTTTTGTATTCATGAATAGAATTTGTATTGATTGTTAGTGTAAATGACTGGGTGCTCTTTCTCTCTTTTCTGTCACCCATAATGCTGATGACCCAATGATGATTAAACGTGTGTCTTTGCAGATCATGAGCATCATTCTGAAGCATTGCTTAATTTATATTGCATTTACTTGAGTCACACACACACACACATGTACAACACTATCACACTGTTGTTGAGTGAATGACGAACTGTAATATGAAGTTCACGGCACTGGGTACACTATATGTCAGTCCATGCTGGAACTTCACAAAGGCGGGCATAAGGGAAACTCAACCAATCAGGGAGAATCTGGAGGAAGCAGACTTCTTACCATTGGTACGCCCTGCTTGGGTTTGCATGGTGATACCTTTCTATTACCCACCAATAAGAGATGGCTGAGTTTGGTAGCTCGGCTTTACATAATGTATGTCTAGTAGCAAATTATGGAGTGATGTGGATTTGACTTTGAGACGCAAAAGAAAGGACAGACAAGTTGAACAGGTTGAGGAAATGGGGAGAGAGGGGAAAATTTGTCCAAACACACACAGGCCTACTGCTTAACTTATATTGCAGGTATTTGGGATGGCTCTGACAACAGAAATAGCCAGGTGGTTTGGACACCAATTTATAACAATAACAACAACAGTTTGGCTGTGATGTAAAGATCATAAACCTGTGTGTGTGTGAGAAAGAGAGAAAGAGAGAGAAAGAAAATGTTTGTGTGTGTACACATACACAAGCATGCATTAGACACATTGCTTCACAAGGATATGAGGAAACATATACACAGATACGAGTCACCTTAACATCGATAATGGAGAATCAAAGCAGAAATCCTCATTAGAAATGAGCCTCATTGATCATTGATTCAAATCACACGTACAAACAGATGTAGGTGCATGCACACACACACATACACACACACAGTGAGCCTGCTGTGTGTGTGTGTGTGTGTGTGTGTGTGTGTGTGTGTGTGTCTCCCTCTGCCATGCACATTTCGGGCACATGGCAACAGAAGCTAAATATAGCCCCAGCAGCCTGATCATGCTTCCTCTCGCTAATGTAGGATCCCTCCCTACCACCACCTCTTTCTTTTCCTCTCACAAACACAGGATTACCGTCATTCAACGGTCTCCCGCTTTTTTCTTTTTCTATACTTCCCCCCGCTTCCCTCTTTCACGTCTGCATCTCTTCATACACTAAACTCTCCCTCCTCTCCTCTCTCTTCTCTTTACCCCCTCCATGTGTGTGAGACCATGCCTACACATCTTCCTCTAACTAATGTTTCATTAGTTTCGGTAACTGTATTTTGTTCCCTCACACACAGAGGATC
>CABFOQ010019672.1:0-25652 GCA_900660455.1 Gephyroberyx darwinii
AAGTAACTATTCAGCTGAGGATTTGTGAAAGTGTGCAATCTGATTGTAGTTGCATCTAGCTTCACATCCTGCATTATTGATGTAGATTTCTAGGAGAATTTTCTTTTTAGTGGTTAAACAGGACTGAAAAATAATTGATGGGCTCAATAGTGTATATGACAAGAATAAGAGGAACTTTTTGAAATGACATATTTCTGGGTGAGCCAACAAGTAACCCCAGTTATCCTTTTTTTTTTTTTTATAACAAGATCGCTGTAATCCTGTTGCATCTTATATGTATTCCCTCACTCTGTTCATGGAAGAGCAGATAGCAGCGTGATGCAGAAACTAGCGTGGCTTATCTTCAGCCCTGACTGTGTGCCAGCGCTAGACAGAGCAGGACGGAGGAGAGGGGTGAAGATGAACAGCGCCGGGGTGAGGACAAGAGTGGCGCTGAGTGGAGCAGGAAAAGAGCAGAGCGGAACAGAAGGGCAGAGGAGCGAGGCCGGAGATGGCAGAGAAACAGATCCCGGTATAAAAGATGAGAGCGAGAACCCTGCATCGCCGAGCCATAGATAGCTCAGCGGAGCCACATTTGTTTGCGCGGGGATCGGGCCAGCGGAATGTCAAGAGACGGGGCCGCTCCGTTACGCAGGAGTTACACAATGCCAACTTAGCCTGCAAGCGTGAGTAATGCTGTTTATCCACCGCAGAACCTGTCGGCTAGCCCAACATCGCCACTTGGGATTATCGAAGCGACTGTTTACTGCGACGTAGCTTCACTGGCAGCCAATATTGCACTCATCACAACAATATTACAACACGGGCCTACTCCTGTCTGCCAGTGTGAAGTAATCCCAAATCAGCGCCACTGTTAATCTAGACTTTGATTAAAACGCACATATGAAAACACGCAGCCACATGGCCTGCCTGTCTTGGTGACAGCTTGGTGACAGATCAGAGTCGACAAATCCTTTTCGTACATGTAAAACTATGCTGGTTTTCAGCCAAGGGGATTTAAGTCAGAGTTGTGTTTGGACGAGCAGGCATGAAGGTTCAACTTCTCCCTCCGTCTTACTCTCTCTCCTTTACGCTCCATCCCCGCCCCCGTCTTTCTCTTTGGGAGGTTTGACAGAGGTTTCTGTCATCCCTACTGGCAGCTGTTGCCATGGTTGTGTGTCAGCGCCTCTGAACTACCCGGACGCTATTTCCATGGACACACATCAGGTCGACGCTGGGCTCCACGGCGGAGGAGGGAGGCAGCTCACCGGCGTCAGCAGTTCTTTGCCGGTGAGTGCCTTTTGAGATGGACTGAGGGAGACAAGAGGGCTGGAGGTGGATTAGGGGCCTCGGCAGATATTAAACAGAGAAGAACAAGAGCCAGAAAAAAAAAGAGCGAGTGTGAGAGATGGAATGAGAGCATTGGGGGCGCTGGCCTGTAGCCACCCTCGTACAGATTTCCCATATTCTCGTCATTGTAGACTGTTTAGTCTAGGGTTGTGAACAACAAATCTCTACGAAGGCAAGAGAGAGGAGAGGCATGACTCCTGAAGGTGTCACCCTAAGGTGAATCCTGGAGCTGCTCCATTAGCGGTGGAGGCAGGGTCTGAAATTACCATCCACTAAGCACCAGATGCCAGGGTCACCCGCCACACCGACCCATAACCTTTTGAGACATCTGAAGGCATCAGTTCTACAGTTTTTGGTCGGTAAAAACAAAAACACTTCACAGCATGGTATCTTCATCACATTGGAATTTTGTAGGCTTTCAGGATGTTAAAAGCACATTAATCCTGAGGTATTGAGGAATGAACACATACTAGTACAGCTTAAAAATGGAAAATGATGCAGATGAATGCACTGAAACATTAACGCAAACTCCGCAAGCATTTGTCGTTCAACCCAAATGAACCCAAAATCTTCACAAAATGATATTATTGCACAGTCAAAAAACCCATAAAAAACAGCTTTGGAAACTGATAGCGGAAAGATGTTTCGGTCCTCACTGTTGGTGCAGGATCGGATCATCTACACTTACTGCTCAAAAGAACTCATCAGTCTATTCCTGTTCTGAGAAATGAAGGCTATTCCATGCGAGAAATTGCCAAGAAACTGGAGATCTCATACAACGGTGTGTACTACTCCCTTCACAGAACAGCGCAAACTGGCTCTAACCAGAATAGAAAGAGGAGGGAGGCCCCGGTGCACAACTGAGCAAGAGGACAAGTACATCAGAGTCTCTAGTTTGAGAAACAGGCCCCTCACAGGTCCTCAACTGGCAGCTTCATTTAATGGTACCCGCAAAACACCAGTCCCAACGTCAACAGTGAAGAGGCGACTCCAGGATGCTGGCCTTCTAGGCAGAGTAGCAAAGAAAAAGCCATATCTGAGCCAATAAAAGGAAAAGATTAAGATGGGCAAAGAACTATTTAGGGAAGAAGCAGTCAGCTGGTATTCTGTCTATAATGGAGTGGCCAGCGCAGTCACCAGATCTCAACCCTATTGAGCTGTGGTGGGAGCAGCTTGACCGTATGGTACGTAAGAAGTGCCCATCAAGAAAATCCAACTTGTGAGAGGTGCTTCAGGAAGCATGGGGTGAAATTTCTTCACATTACCTCAACAAATTGACAGCTAGAATGCCAAAGGTCTGCGTTGCTAAAAATCATTATTTCTAACCTCGTCAATGTCTTGACTATATTTTCTATTCATTTTGCAACTCATTTGATGAATAAGTGTGAGTTTTCATGGAAAACATGAACTTTTCTGGGTGACCCCAAACTTTTGAGCGGTAGTGTACGTTTGCTTGACGTTACCACATTTGGATACATGTTCTGGTATGTAACTGTTGGCAGTACAGTGAAAGCCACATGATGAGTCCACAGAGTCCCTATCCAATTTGTTCTTAATGGATCAGCTCCATCTGTTGGCGATTTCTTGATGTCATCACATATTAGAGCCTCGGTTCTCATAGCATAGTAATAACATGAATTAGGTTTTATGGTGGGTTTTGAGTTAGTCAAGTCAATCCAGGTCTTATCCCAAATCTTTACTGGTGAGGGAGGAAAATCTTGCCAGAGGGACCCCCAGGACTGTTCAGCAGCACAACAAAAACCACCACAAAACCGTCTCACAAATCTGACATTCTCACTCCCTCTCTCATCTATCTGCCTCCCAGTCTTTGTAACCTTGTTAATGGGTTTTTTTTCATCTTTTTTCATCTTTTTTGTTGTGCGTTTGACAGCAGGGACATGGCCCACAGACAAAAGCCCTCCCGCGACGTCTCCTTTCTGACCCCCCACCCCCTTTCTTGTAGCGCGAGGCAATCAAGAGCAACTGCAGTTGGCACCCGGCATCCCGGCTGAAAGGCAACATAATGCATGGAGGGCAGAGTAACAAAGCAGGAGGCTGGGACTGACTGCAGCTCCTCTCTGTGGTCTCCCACTGACTGGTCCATCTGTATGTGACAGACTGACCTGTGTCTGCTGTGCCCCTCCGACTGTGGCTCCGCCCCCCGAGGGTGCAGACACACCATCAGAGAGGTCTTGGCAATAGGAAGGTTTTCTGAGCCAGGGAAGCTCACTTTTCAGGATTGGTAGGCTTTGATCTAAACCGACGTCTTACGTACCCATGATACTGGGTTCAATAATATTTGAACAAAATCTGAATGAAGACAGTTATGGCTGAAAAAAAATCCCTTTTATTTCTGAGGGAAAAAGAAACCATAAACAGGGTGACTACAGGTTTACACAACCAAATGTATTGCTAGCATCTTGTTATCTCTGGCTCTTGGCTACAAAAGACTTGGTCTTGGCCTTTCAGCAGTTTCTTCTTTGCAGGAATTTCGTTTCCTGAGACTTTCTTTACACCCCTAGTCTTGATCTAATTTTGTGTGGTAGCTATATCTATGTCGGTATGGCAAACCTGATAACGTATGGCTATTCAGGGGGAAAAAAAGTGTCTAAAAAATATGGGGAAAATTACTGCACTACAATATTCACATTTAATTTATTCATCAGAGCACACAACACAAAAAAAACAATGTTTGGGCAAGAAAAGCCTTCATCTCTGAAGTGTGCTACCTCACTTTTTGCGTAGACGTCTTGGATTCGACGTGTTTTGGCTCAACACTCCGCATACAAGAATTAAATTGTTGAAGCGCACGCTGTCTTCCCTCACACACTACGACAAAGCTGATCACTTGACCTATTTTCTATACCTCGTATTCCATTTTCATCTTGAAAGCCGAATGAGCCGAAGACAGCATTGATGTAACCCCGTGCCTTTGTTGTAGCGCTCCGCTAATTGGTCTGGAAACAAAGTGGCTTTAGCCCTTATATTGATCATCACGTTATATAGACCGATTGACGCTTTCCAACTGTGTTACCGGAGAAACTGAGGCTTTCAATTTCAGATATGTTAGACGTGAAGGCCTGTCGATCGGCTCACGGGATCACTGGCATTGAGCCAATTAAACACAGCCTTCTCTCCTGTACTAAAAGGAAATGGATAAATTGTTCAGGATGTGTGTTGTTTTGGCCTAAATGACAGTAAGATTGTAGTTATGAACAATCGGGAATTGACCACAGCAGTGAAACAGCGTTGTCAGACCGTGTTTCTGTATCTTTTTTTCCCCAGGGAATTCGTTCACTCAATTCCGTTTCTCAGAGGAAAAGGACTGGGAGATGGACTCACTGGCAGCCAATCAGGTAAATCTATACAGTTATTTGCCCAGTCTCAAACATTCTGTGTTCCTTGTGTTTTATACGTTTCATCCACTCTGTGAGGTATGGATGCTGTAAGGGACCAGGCAGAGAGGCTCAAGGAGGAAATGACTCAGAGTAAAGGGTTTTATTCACCCAAATTAAACAATTAAATGGACTACAAAATTAGAAGTACTTGACATCCTAAAACAAGGAAAAAATAACAATAACTAACTCTATACAGCTTATCAAAACAAGGTTGCAAATAAAGCAAGTAATAATCATATCTATTCCAAAGTACTTTTCAAAAAGAACAAAGACTCTCCAGTGATCCCCCTGCAAAGCACCTTGTTTTGGCACCTTCCACTTCCTGGTTTGTCAGTATAAAAGGGTGCCTCAATTTTTGCCACACCTTGTCATGTGGAGGGTAACAGAACAAGGTATTAACAGAAATTGTAAACCAAAATAGGCTTTATAACAGAATGTTAACCAACATGCATGCACTCAAATTAGAAAACTTAGTGTCCTCATGTCAATAAAAATAGATGTCATATCATTATTTGAGTTATGTATGTGCATTATGAATGTGAATAGTTCTAAAGAAAACAAAACTACTGACACTGTTTTGTGTCGGCAAGTGGTACGGCCTTCATTTATGGAATATTTTATTATACAGTATTTCTGGATTGAGGAGGCCTGGCAGGGCTAATGTGGAAATCTTGAGGTGTTTAGTCGGGCTTGACTCATACATGTTTAAGGTCTGATACAGTTCTGGCCAAGATCATTGGCACCATTGCTTCTTATGCAGACAATATACAATATCTTCTGAAGTAATTGGAAATTGAAACAAGTTTCGGTCTTCACACGTTCATCTATCGATTTACAACAGCACATGATTAACACATGATTCAACTCAATGTTGTTTGTTACGGGTGCCCATATGGTATAACTGAACCAATCATCCATAGTGGTCTGCGCATGCCCATGGAAGGAAGTGAAATTTAAACGGCTTTGTGTGGACATACTCCATCGTATGACTCTTCCCTCTAGGTATCGGTGGTGTTCGTGGACCTCCCGGCGCTGGCCCAGTGTCTTCAAGAAGTGCCTCTCCACCAGAGACTCAACCTGGAGGCTGAGCTGGTTCAGGTTGGCCAACCATTTTACATATATACACATATATCCCACACAAGTATAGGACTATTCCTATTGTACTTTATGGATGCCCATTAGCTGACACCTCAGGACGAGTGCCAGGAAGCTGTAGCTCATGGGGATAATTTGCCAATATGCAGTATTAATTGTGACATATATTGTAATGGAGTTGCAAAATGAACGTTTTGCCTCTCTGCCAAGCACTGGTAAACTAAAAAGATTTGATGGTCAGCAGGGACAGACTGTAATTTAATTGTTATCGTCTCAAAGTTAGCATGCAGTGTGGTGGGTTATTGATTTATCAGCCATAGCAAGACCCATTTTGGCAGCTGGTAATTTTCGGCACCTGGTTGCAGTCATTTACACTAGTCCTAATATTTCAGGTCTCAACACCAGTAGAACTGCCCACTATGACCGTGGCACCCAAACAGTACACAGCAAAGACAGCCACCTTCACTCCTCCTCCTGCCTCAGCTTTGAAAGGCCTCAACGCCAGCCTGGCCCCAAGCCCAGCGCCGGGCCCGGATCCTCAGGTTTCCTCTAGTGCAGCCAAGCCACAGGTGGATGACAGTGATGAGGAGCTGGACCAGCTGCTCACTTTACAGAAACCAGCCTTGGACGCTTCAGGAAACCAGTCTGTCAGTGTCGCAGACGAGGAGACTGTTGTTCCAGATGAAGGTAAGTTGATTCATTGTACCATATAGCGGAATAGAAATGTTTTGTTTTTTTCAAACTAAAAGACCAGCTTTGCACTACAAAACTGCAATGAGCAATTTGGCCTTGGGTGAGATATTTAGTCATCACTAGTTTTGTGTTTAACCTTGACACCACATTTTGAAAGCAATATTTTGTATTAATTTATTTTGAAGGGCCGTTGTTTTGAGGCTTTTCACAGAGTCTGAGTGTCATTTATTGCTGCAGTTAGTTTCTAATAAAACTCGATATATTCAATGCTCAAAATCTTAAATCCTGCATCTTAACTATTTCAAAAGATAGACAAAATGATTCCTAGGCTGGTATGATAGTCAAAATCATCCAGGGATTTGTTCTTTCAGCAGCGCCTGAGGAAGTAAAGGAGGTGGTTCCAGAGGTGACGGAGGAGGCGGCCTCACCTAAGGCTGCCCACGTCAAACAGGAAATGGCAGAGGAGGACCTGGAGGACTGGCTTGACAGCATGATCTCCTGATCCCCACCAACCATCAACACCCGGGACAATTGCAGAGACGGCTCAGGAAAGACTTCATTTACAGAAGAGGAATGGTTGTGGAGACACACGAGCCAAAACCCATTCCGCATTGGTTTTGGCTCAGAGTCTAGCAGTATTTTTGGATAGAAAGGGACACCGTGGACTTCCTTTGATGCCTGCATGGAATTTAACCTGGAATTAGTTAAATCTGCTTCACTTCTCACTACCTCGTCCCTTAGCAAGATCATATCAGAAATGCACCACTCGCTATTTGAAAGACATTTAGACTGACACACGTAAAGGGCTTTTGATTGTAGGATTCTCATTGTTTCCCCGCAGCCCCACCTTTTACACATTGACGAGGGAAAGCAAAGTTTTTTTCCTCCTCTTTTAGTTTCCCCGGCTGAACAAGCGACAAAATGTTTGGAGGTGTGGAGATGGGACTATCTGTCTGGGACAAGGTGTCAACATGTTCTTTCTGCACTTCACGATCCACAGAACAAGAAGCCCCTGTTCCTTGTGAGACTTTCAAAGTTAGACGCCGCGGGAGTTTCGCTTTCAGAAGGATTTCAGCTGTTGAATAGACAGGACAGACATTGTAACAGGCCATGGACAACACATTTTGTTTATTGCATTGGTTACTTTATTCATTTCCTCCCCCTTGTCAAAAGAAATGGTATTTACCAAAGCTACTACATACATACAAATGGCCATACAATAGCAGTTAACCATTTTGTCTTAAGTGTTCAATAAATCCTTGAACCGGGATATTTTTTTCCTTTTCTACTGTGGAAAGAAGTGCAGGCGGGCAGGACACCACAGCTTGGGAACCAAACTAAGCAACATTTACACAAAGATCATCTAGATTTTATACAACAAATGTATCTTTTTTTCTTTTTTTTTTACTTAGAAGCCACAAAACTACCGTGAGCTAAATCTAGCTTGTAACTAATCCAGAACTAGAGCACTACAGCGTGTCAGGAGGGACCAGAAAAAAAAAAAAAAAAAAAAAAGGGCTTTGCATAGTTTCTTGTAAGGCACGTTGGCACTTAAACATCTAAGTGAGTCAACTCTGGTCCTGGAAGAACCGTCTTCAGCAATTCCCCATTTCATCCAGCAGATTTAGACCAGCTTTAAAAGGCAGAACAGTTCTCACTCGTTTCGTTTGATGTAATTGGATCAGCATTAGCGATCAATTCCAGCAGCACACATCCATTCAGTTTGTTTGGCAATAGGTTACAGTAACGTCATGGCGGTAATCTTTGTGCATATTCAGACATTCACTTGTCATGCTGTAACCCTCCACGTGTTTAAAATGTCTACACACAACACATTGTGCAACAGGTCGGGGTTAAGCAAGTGAAAAGGCAATGTGTAGTAGAATCAAAAGAACCAGTTTGCATAAAAGAGGCGTTGTGGCAAGTGACTATTTTCGGTAACAAGGAGAAAAGGACGTGGATGCACACGTGCGCAATGTCCAATGACCTTACTAGAATTCAAAATGAGTGATTTTACTTGATGCTGTTCAGCAGCAGGGCAAAGTCCGGTAAGTTTAGGTTCCGGTAGAGGGTGAAATCAGGTAAACGTCTTTTAGATAGAAGGTGACAGTGTTTGGGGCGCTAGGCAGGGCTGCCCCCTCTAGCCCAGCTGGTCCTCATATTGCTTACGGAAACAGTCTCCAGCGGGGAAGAAGTCCCAGCATCTCTCCTGGTACATCTTCCACACGTACGACTCCTGGGGAGGAGACGAGATCAACACTGGCATAAACAAATCGTCAGGGTGAGTCGGCAATAAATCTATTCAGTGACATCCACAATGGCCACCTCAGGGCCCATAGACCAATCAGATGCTACTATGACCTGGTATAGGGTGTTGGACCCTTATGGACAGTCCCACAGCCAGGAACATCTTTAAAGTTAAACACCCAAAAGGAAACATCGAAGCACATCTCCTTAACATTAAAGCTTTGTCAATCGTCCTCCAAGAGTAGTTGAATGTTTTTTTTCTTTCCTAAGGGTCTTTTGACTGGGGTTTTTTTGCCCTTTGTTAATTTTGTGACAGGAAACTGTGTATGCAAAACCCAAATAGAAGTTGGATGTCAGGTGCAGGGCAGAAACTGGAAGTCAAAATTGAACAAAAGGTAAAAGGAATACCCACGCACTGACTCCTGCTCAGCTTCACTTATGCAACATTTCAAGTGGGTTGAAATGTTGCACAAGTAAAGCCTACTGGGAGCAGGAGTCAGTGTGCAGGTATCGCTTTTCCCGTTGCCGTCTTCACTTTGTTAAACCACAGACATGAGAATACACTTAGAACATCACAAAGAGTTGAGTGGAATATATGACATACCTGACCCGTGTGTTCAGTCTCATCCTTGTTAATCAGGTACATTAGGAAGAACCTGTACAGGGAAATGTTGGAGATCAGAAAAAAACCCTGAATTTATTTGATTTTATTTCCTCTGTTGGTTGCTGTGTGCACTCACAGGTAGTTAGCTAGGTTGTGCTCTTGCAAGGTGTGGGTCTCGAACCCGTGGGGCGTTCGATCAAAGTAGTCATTCCCAATGCCACAGATGAAGCATTTGGTCTGAAAGAGGAAGTGTGTTGGTCAGATTAATTGTCTTCTCCTGTACATACAAGTGTAATGCTTTCATTACATTTTTCTTTAAATGTATGTCTATAATAATTTGCAGTGGTTTGGATCATATCTGTTCAGACAAGAGTGGTGCCATTTCCCTGCATCAGTGTATCACAAAACACAACAGGTTCCCCTCCCCGGACTCCTCCAGTCCTGGCCTAGTCTCTTACCTCCATGTCTTCCTTCACCTGCTCCTGCTGGTCTCTCAGCTCACCAAAGGCATCGATGATCAAACCTGTAGGGGGTTGAAACATCCGTCAAGAGTAGTGTTGAACAAGGTACATCCTCATAACACGACTATCAAGCTGTAGTTTTGGAATAGATGTGCGTGTCCACCACTGAGAATCACGAGAAAAGGGAAGCTCATGTACCCTGAATGATGGCCAGGAGGATGACAATGACGAAGAAGAAGAAGGTAATGTCGAAGAGGATGCGGTAAAGCTCGTAGGGGTCTCCAGCTGGGTCCTCCAGCTCGTCTCCAATACCACCTCCGGCTCTCACACCCACGTACATGTGGAACAGATAGCACTGCACCAAGAAAAGAAGAGGAGAAATTTACATTTCAGAGTGATTCACAGCCACTCTGAGTCAGCTAACATAATGTACGGCCTTTTTAAGTGACACGACGGGGAGTAAAATAAGCAACAATGGCAGCTGTTTGATTTGTTGTGCGGTAGAAACAAGGGAAAATGGAAAGCAGCTGCTTTTACACTACAGACCAAGTAATACAATTCAATCCACGGTGCATGAAATGAAAAGGTTAGTGCGACTGGAGCCGGAAACTTTACACAGGTCATCAACAAGGCATCAAGACACTGAGCCATCTATTGTTAGAAGAGGACAGAAAGCGGAAGAAGGCATAACGGAGTGAAGGATAGGCGAAGGCCTTTTGTGGAAGTCAGAATAAATTGAAATGAAAACTAGCTATCACTTCAACTGAGTAATTATCTTAAAGGGTCACACTTTTTCCAGCTTAGGCTGTTAATGTTTGAAAAATATGTTCAATAAAAACATGTGAAAGCAATTTGTTTATCTATCTATTATGACTTGCATGAAGATCAGACCAGATTTTAGGAGGCATTTATGCAGGTAATTAAAAAGGATTCACAAACTTATTCTTGCAACTGTGTTTAGAGGTTAAAAACGAATTAAAAAAAGTTTTAAAGCCAAGGCACGACTTTCTGAAGTGAAAGATTAGAAATGAAAAGCATTTTTGCACTTCGCTCAGTAGTCACATTCTGTCTGCATACCCCGACAAAGGCCTGTGGGCTAAAACGTTTTATTCCAGCTATTCAAATAACCTCAGGAACCTTTTCTGTTGGAAACATTTGGCCTTGGTTACTGTTGCAGCCTTTTTACATTCCTCCCTTTTTTAACCTCTGAATGGTGGCCCTTCAACTTTCATCAAAAAAAGATACTGGCGGAGCTCAGACGTACAGTCATCATGTCGTCACACTTCATGTCGGGCTCGTCTTCGTCCTCGCTCTTGTTGTAGAACTTCCTGAAGAAGTTGAAGGCCACCACAGTGTAGAGATAAACCACCACCGCCAGCAGGCCCACAGTCAGCACCAGCTAGGGAAGAGAAACAACACGACCAGTTACACACCTGCGTCCACTTTCCTTGGCCAGCGCGGGGATTTGAACCGGCAACATTCCAGTCCCAAGTTTGCCTCCCGCACCTCCCCACTAGCGGGAAACGATTTGAGATCAGAATGGGTAGCATCCGTCACAGAGGTACAAATTACTGCATCCATTTTATTGGTTAACTGTAGGTTTAGGGGGAAATATGTGCAGAACAAGTTGATTGGGTTCAGATCAATTTTGAGAGTGGGTGTACATAACTGAGTTGAACAGCACACCAAGAAAATGCTACATTGTTCAAGTCTATTTAACAGCATTCAAAGACTTTGGAGGTCTTGAATTCAGGTAATCACATTTAAGTCATGATAATAGGACTTTTTCCAGGACTTGCAGACACCCTGAAATTGCAATTTCTGTCATTTCACTGCATGCAGAGGCAGCACCATTGAGAAGCAAACCCAAGTCTTCCTTGTCTAATGAACTAGAAAGGAAACTAGATATAATCTATTTATTTAATCCAATTCTTTAGATCTAATTTTCCCAGCAGTCCTTTTTAAATTCCATTCCAGATGTTAATTTCTTGATTTGTTCATTTTGGTGTTCAGTACGATTTGCACAGCCCCTACTAACTATGCCGTATCAGCCTAGCCTGTTTTCTTCATAGCAGCAAATATCAGAATACGTGAGATGACAGGTGTCTAAAACCAAAGAAGAGGCATAGTTCTATGTACATCTATATTTTCACCTTTTTTGCATTTTCCAAACCGATCAAGGAAATTACCAAAATGCATTTCCATGTATTAACTTAAGGGGGGGGGGGGAAGTGAAGCTGCTTTGACAGACTTGAAATACAAGTGGTTCTCTTGTGTAGAGTAAAGGTTGCTGACACAACGCTCATCTCTGCGCTGCTTTGCCTCCCCCTGGTGGTATTTCTACTTGCCTGCTTGCCGTTGTGAGTGACGGAGGACAGGATGGTGCGGAGGGTCTTGAAGCCCATGGCGATGTCCAGCAGGTGAGCAGCAAAGAAGAAGTTGTTGAAGTGTCCAAAGATGGACATGGTGGTGTACCAGATCAGATACAGGAAATTCTTGGAGGAGGGAGAGGAGTTCATCAGTGACAGATTGATTTGTTACTGGTTAGGATTACAGTCGAGTAATGCTATTTTAGATGGATGATTGTTTGCACTTCACATGCAGAGGGACCATAATTTAATTGAAGCAAGTTTGGAAAGTTATTTAATTACAGATGGACCTCATTCTTCACCAAAACCCTATTATTATGAGCCAATTTTCCAATTTCCAATCTTTTATTTTATTTTGAAACACTGATAGATCACTTTCAACTTTCAACTAGGGATGTGAGTGCAAACTGCTTTTAGTCCACATGAGATACACTTACATTGTCAGTCAAAACCACTCCCTTTTTCCAGATGTGGTACTTGGTATCGATGGAGCTCAGCCTGTCAGCGAGAAAACAAAAAGCTGCATCACATTGAAACTGACGCTCATTACGTGCTGCCATGTTGAGTTAAGATGCACAAGTATTAGCCCTCTAAACAAGGTCTATATGTACACGAGTATGGGCATGATCATGTGATTGGCCTAGTCTGGCTTTGTTCATATTCACAGTGCTCAAGAGGTCGATAAGAGGTCGATAAAGGTGGTATGTTATGTAATGCCCCTTGAAACTAGGTGTGAATACTGGCTCATTTCTCACCAGGACACCAGCGAGGCTTCCCTCTCCACAGTCTCCACAGTGGGATCAAAGTCCAATGCGCTCTTGTCCAACCCCAGCAGCTCAGCAATGCGTTCAGCTCCATATAGGTCACCATATTTGTTGATCACCTGTACACAGGGAGGACAGCAGAGGTGCCACTCAACTTTGGACTGGGGCTAAAAGTGCTAAAAATGTGGTCCTTGAGGGCAGCTCCAGGGGGTCCCAAGAAAAGATCGAAGAAAAGGGCGGGAATGGGGGACTTAATGTGTGTCTAGTTGGGGGGCATGAAAACATTGGAACCTTGGAAATCTATGTTGACACAGTTTAGTGTTTTGTGCTTATTTTTCTTTAGTTTTGGTTTTGTTGTACCTTTAGTGTTTAGGACCTCAGGTAGATCAACTTATTAAGACCTCTAAACACCCGGTGTCAGGTAAATCTTTTCTGGAAAAAAAGTCCTCTGACGCACAGGAGGTGATGCATTTATGAGCACCAAATATGGAGACTAAATAAAATTAGACTACCACTTTAAACTAACTCACACAAGGTGAAAGTTATGATATTAAACAGTTACCATGTGTCTGCTGTGACCACACACTCACCTTACGCTTCACAAACTTGTCCCAGTAGTTGTTGGGGAATGACCTGTAATGGAGTGTGCAGAAAAAAGGATCTTGACTCTTACACAATAACAACTTAATATCTGATAAACAGTCAAACAGGTAAGTTTAGATCACACGGATCCAACCAGGGATCACACACAAATCAGGATAGGAGGATAGCAACACAAAAATGCATTGTTAGGATACTAGTGGATGGAAAACGCGCAAGATGAGGTGTGTTCCCTGTTAATCGTAAAAAGATAAGATAAGATAAGATAAGGAGAGGCCAATGACTCACGGGGTGTTGATGACCAATCTATCCCACTGTCCCTGGATGTCATCGTCAGAGGGCTGTTCGGTGATGTAGAGACCGTCAAACTCCAGCTTCCTGGCAATTTCCTTCTCCCTCTTAAACACCACCACAGGAACCTGAGGGGGAGGATGATCAGAGGGCAAATTACCTGACTTTCCCTGTCTGGAATACATCTCTTTAATTCCATAACACTCCAGGAATTCCACGGCCAGTGGGAACTCTGGCTTAGTTTGTCATAGTTACAAAGATTCATCAATTAATTGTCCATTAATTATATACATCTACATCAATTGTAGATGTATATGTAGAGAGAGGGCGGGCGAGAGAGAGAAAGTAGTGCTATGGATATCCTTACCTTCAGATAGTAATAACCAACCACACAGAGGAAGGAGATGACGGTGTGGAATATGGCCAGGAAGCGTAGGGTGGGCGCCATGTAGCCAGTGCTCTCCTGAAGGACAAACTCATCCATGTCAAACAACGTGTTCTCATCATCGTCCTCGTCGCTGCTGCCCCAGGGGTCATCATCATCTTCTTCTTCTTCAGGTTCACCAGTGTACTAAAGAGCAAAGAAGGAGACGTGCGTACAATGAATGATGACATTTTAAACTTTAGTCTTTTTTCCTTCATTGTGTCATATTGTGGGGAAAGGTTTCTACTTCTGCCCTTCGGTTTCTCTAAAATGCTTGTTGGAGTTGTTAGCGTTCATGCTCATGTTCATGCCCACTATGGTACTTCACTTTAGTGTTTATTTTTAGTGTTGCTTATTACCTTGTAGAAGAGCAGAATGAAGTTGATGGCAAAACACACAAACAGAGCCAGGAAGCGGAGATTATAGAAGTTACGGGCCAGGGAATTCTGTGAGCACAAAGAATGATCAAGTCAATACAAGTTTATTTGTATAGCCCTGGATCACGGTCACAGTCTCAAAAGGGCTTCACAATGCCAACCCCAACCTTGGACTCTTGCAGAGGACAAGGAAAAACTCCCATGAAACCTTTTAGAAATTAAAAAAAAAAAAGGAAAACCAACTGCTGACTGTGGCTATTGTGTTTTATTATTTTTCTATATTTTTCTTTCAGGGCCAGTGAATGTAGATTAAGCCTCAGTGGAAACTGGAATGCTCACAAACCAAACAATATCACTATAGAACAATTTATATGTAGGAACGGTGTTGGCGCTCACCAGCATCTTGGTCACATAGACTTCCAGAACAGCGAAGATACTTGACATGAAGGCAGGCGCATCCTCCTTAGATTGACCTGATCTGGACTTGGGCTTCTCCTCCACCGCTGGCTCCTTAGACTCCTCCTCCTTCGGCTTATCCTCCTTCTCTGTGCTGTATAAGGAAAGTTTGTTCATAGTTTTCAGTCCTTTTTTATCTTGTATGATGGGTAAATTATTTTTCCCCCCCTCATGCAATTTTACTCACTCTCCTTTCTCGTGTTCAGACTCCGGGGTCTCGGCAGGCTTAGTGGCAGATTTCTGTGTGGGAGTGTGAAACAAACTGTCTTAAATCAGGGATCATATAAATATTTAAAAAAAACAACTATTGATACATGAAAGTTCTGACTGCAGACCTTCTTGTGGTCAGTGGTGGAGGTTTCGGCACTCAGCTCAGAGACGTCACCCAGGCCATGATCCACATGTTTTCCTCCTTCCTTCTTGGGTGCTGGATTCAGCATCTCCATCATCATGTCTACCTCTGCTTTGTCAGTTGGCGGTGCCATGGCTAGATCTATGCTTCCTGATGATTCACAGGCCTCCACTTTCTCCCCTTCTATCACATCGCCATGGATACCAAACTGGGTTGGGTCAGGCATGTTCCCCAGGATGTCCGTCACTTTAATGTTCTTGGCTCCCTCGACCAGGCCGCCGCCAAACATGGAGGACCAGATGAGGTGGAAGAAACCAAAGACCAGACTGTAGATTCCCTTGAAGAAGCCAGTGAAGAGCATCCAGAAGAAAGAGAAGAAGCCCATGATCATCTCCTTGATGCTCAGCTTCTTGAGCTTCTTGAACTGCTTGCGCATGTTGTTGATGGAAACCATCTGGCGAACATGGGCAATGTTTTTCTTGACTGAGCAGCATGCGGTGGTGAAGGCTGAGGCAGACTCCATGGCGGCCTCATCCTCTGTAGCAGCCAGCTCCTCCAGGATGCTGTGCCCATCTTCTTCTTCCTCCTCCTCAGGTCGTTCCACCATGTCTAGATCGGAGATCTCTGAGGCCAGCTGCATCTCAAAGATGGTGTCCTCGCAGAAATTAACAAACATCTCCATCTTCTCGCTCTCTCTACCCTCATTGACCACATCAAAGATGAACTGGCGCTTGGACTCTTTGACCTGCGGCTTCTCCCACTGTTCACGACTTGACTCGCTAATCTCAAAGTACACCCTCTCAATGCGTTTGGCACTGCCCATGATCTCAATACGTCCCAGATAAGGCTCAAAGTAGCTAAGCACACTTTCTGCCAGGCCCAGGAAGGTGCCCAGTCGGGAGTCATGCGGCATGTGTTCAGACAGGTTGGTCAGCAGCACAGCCACGTTGAACCCAATGTCTTTGGCTGGCTCATGGAAGCGCCCTACAAACTCCTCATAGTTGAACATGTCATTCTCATCAGCCTCTGCACAGGAAAGCAGGAACTCAATTTCAGATTGGCTGTACTGCTTCTGGCTCTCCATGGACTTTTGGAACTCTTTCTTGGAGATGATGCCCTTGCAGTCGGGGTCATACTCCCTGAAGTTGTCAGACATTGTCAGGTCCTTCAGCTTGAGGAACATATCAAAGAACTTGAGGATCATCTCCACGTTGTTGGAGGACTCCATCAGGGTGTCAACCATCTGCTTTCCAATTGTTCCATTAACCACGTTACCTAAGGAGGGAACGTGTACAGCTTTAGGGTTTGCCATTCTACTTTCATTCACAAGCTTTGGCCTCATTCAATATGACATATGCACATAGTCATATGCATTCACCACTATTTTGAATCATCTAACCAAAAATGACTCCTGCTCTCCCTTAAGTTAAACTCTTACCCTCCAACAATGACAGCATCATAACAATCATGTCCTTCTGCAAATCCATCAGCTCCTTCAACAGCTCAATCTGACTGGAGTCCTGCAAGGAGATCAGAGGTTTTACTTAAAGCTATGCTATAGAGTTTTCAAAAATCATGACACAAACTGGGTTCAATTCTTAATTTTCACCCAGAAATACATTAATATGTTGATTAAATAATGTCTTACCTCATAAAACCGCAACAAACCCAGATAGCAGACTTTGTATCAAAATCAGTTTTGCACTGTGAAATATTGATCTAACATCAATATTATTTCAATCAGTGTTATTCTCTGGTGAGCAGGATTGTGTGGTGACTTGCCAGTAAACCAATGTCAATCTCAGCTCCTTTCTAGCTAACATAGCACCAACTCAAGAAAAGGAACTAAAACCTCTTTCAACTAGACATAAATTAAATGAAAGGGAAAAAGAAAGAAAGGTACGGATTATGTTGATCGAGTTTATATCAAGCAGAAGTTCTTCAGTTTTTCAGTGACTTGTTAGCTGAAAACTATGTCAACTGCAGCCCTGCTTAGTCTCAGATAGAAAGGAGACTGGCATGGCATTTTACTGGCAAGTCACCACAGACTCCTGCGGTAGATAAAGCAGGGTTCATTTTATATTGTTTCATTTAATTTTATGTTAAATCAATGATTCCATTTGTCAGTCAATTTCATCATCAACAAAACTGTTGTGAGGGTTATGACAAACCAATACTATATTTCAATACTGATTAAATGTTAGTCTGCTATCAGGGAAATGTTTTCAAAATTACTAAAAATTACACTCATTGTTCACTTTCTTTTCAAGTGTCAAGTGTCACACACACACCCCCTAGGTGAGCTTGTAACCACCTCCCATATGAATGACACATCCATGTCACATCCATGGCTACATCCATGCAACCCCACCCATCACTGGCATCAAGCAAATCCGGCACTAGTAGCATCAGCATCTTCCTATAGGTAACTTCCACAATTACAACCACGTTTGCTCGCCCAACAGGTATTGACCAATAATGACAGTTGCGCGAACATATTGCCTCTATCTCATAAAGTCTGTGCTCTACTTCATGTGTCCTCTTCACAGGAAAAACATGTGACACACAGAATAATCTGGCCAAAAGCTGCACTGCTCAGCTTTCAAACTTCATTACAGTGCATATACATACTTCAATAAAATGTTTTAGCTAAATATTAATTAGTGTTGTTAAATTTAGAAGGTGTGCATCTATAAAGTAACACTGAAATGTTATTAATTGCTTACAATGCATATTTGCTTCATAACATGAAAAACAGCATGTTATTATTAGCTTGTTATAGCTGAAGTAAAAGTGTTACCGATATTCTTCACTCTGCCTTTGTGTTTCTTACTAGAGGATGCTTTAAAAGTACAAGCGATGCGAGGAGGAGTGTACCTGGGACAGCTTCATCTGCATGTTGGCAAACACATGCAAGAAGCCCACAACCGCATCCCAAAGTCTGCTGTGAGCTAGACTCTGCTGGTTCCCGATACACGGACCCTGGGGGAGGACAAGCAGGACATGATGGGAGACAGGGAAAAACAAGACCAGTGTCAAGAATGGGACGATATGGTGGACAAAATAATGATGAAGGAGGAAAAACAAGATGGAAAGTTAGGGGGAAGTAAAATAAAAAATAAGCAAATAAAAATAACTAGTGTTATTAATGTCTATTAAACATAGTCATATAAATAGTTATTATCAAGGCCGATATTTGTTTTGACCAGATTCACCCATAGCCTATTTCCAGCGTCAGGTCTTACCTGAATATACTCAGTTAGTGAGTTGAAGATCTGCTTAGCTACAGCTAAAGCTTTGGAGAAGTTGACTTGCCCAGTCTCATCAATGATGTCTTTCCCAGAGTAGTACCAGTAGAAGTCACTGATAGATTCCTAAAGAGCAGGATCACAATAGTACACTGTTATATAATATGGTGGTGGTGGTAGTGTGTGTATACATTTATGTGGGTGCACATTTGCTTGTCACACACCTGAAGGCGGAGTAGATAGTCTACGGTGCTGATAATGATGTTGACGGTAGTTGTATTCCCAGTTTGGGTTCTCAGGAAGTTCTGGAAATCTAGCATGGGAAACATTCTCTCACTGACCAGTGTTTAGTAGATGGGGCCCAGCTAAGCTTAAAATTAATAACTTATACAAATAAGTTAATAGTTTTAAGTACACACCTCCGTTGTGCCCCTCACACAGAAGTTGCAAAAACCGGAAGAGATCCTTAGTAAACTCATCGTTCAGTAGCACCTTGGAACCTGAATAGAACAGAGACGCTGGTGAAGGCAGGTCCCACTTCATACCTCACTAACAACACAATACAATGTCTAATAATTTGTGAAACTCCCCTCCAGGGAGGACAGGTTTCATTTTTTTGAAGTCCAGGTCCTTTAGATTTCAGGTACAGATCTGAATCCAAAGTGCTGATTCGTAAAAAATGCTGTCACATTAACAAGAGACGCCAGGACATTTCAGTAAGCTGGGGGTAGCCTTATAACTTTCACATGTGGTGCAAAGATTGGCTTTACGAGGGGCCATCGTTTCAGAAAAGAGCAGAGGACAGGCGGGGTTGGATTACCCACTTTGTATCAATTCAACAGAACTACACACAATGGGCAAAATACATTTCCTGGAAGCAGATATTACCATGTGAAAGTTAGACACGTGTGTGGAAACCAGCTTTGTGAAATAGGCCCCAAGTTCAAAGCAAGACAAAGCTTTGCTTAGGCTGTGGAAGAGTCCACAGACCGCCAGTCAAACCCTTAAGAGATGGTATTGATAGCCTCAGAACCATGTATTTGAGCATCAGTAACAGGATTTGCATTAGTAAATAGTAACATGAAGGAAATGGTAACAAATAATCACACAAAGGACAGGCAATGGATTCTGGAGATCTACTTTTGGCGTACACTCTAACAGCATGCACAGTATGTCCCTACAGACTGGAGCTGTTGGTTAATGCGTCTGGGGCATGGGGAGGGCAGGGCCAGGTATCAAATAAAGCAGGGAGTGTGGACCACAGATATGGAGGAGACATTCAGGGTGGTAGCATAGCCATATGAGGACGATCTAAATTTGCTATTTACCCGGCTGATTGTGGACTGCCATCGATGGGTTTTAAAATGACAGGAAGGAGACAAACAAACAATAGACGTAGACATAAGCAAAAAAGAGAGGACATTGAATTACAAATACAAAGAGGAAGAGATATGAAGACATTGGCTGCAAGTGAAAACACGACATCATGCAGTTAAAAAGAAAATTAAAATTGTATAAGGAGGGAAGATTGGGGGAAATCATAGGACAGCGCTGGCCTGAGCTGTGTCTGCATTGTGTCTAGCGAATTCGCTTATGGTGGAAGATTCCCAACGGTAACAGAGACACGAGGAGGAACAGTGAGTTGTTAAAGAACGGTGAAAATGTGTAGCAGAGGACTGAAGGATGAAAAAAGGCGGACATAGTTGGATGTGAAACGTGCCAAGTGAAGTATGTGTGCGGCGAGCTGACGGGAGATGGAGGGCTCTTGTGTTACTGCTGCACCATGCCTCCTGTGGCTCCATGTTTCGGCCCGATAGAGGCCATTCACAGATGACCCTCAGTGAGACATTATATTGCATAGTATGACGTCACATCTACCAGACGACAATCTCTCTCTCAACTCGTCTGCCTGAAGAGATGTATACAGTGACGTAGTGGTAATCTATGAACTCCTTCATAAGGTGAACAACCCCCATACATGAACAGTATATACAATGTCTATGGAGCCTCCTAGGTGTCAAGGTAAAAAATGTGGTAATTAATTCCCTCAAATTACTTAATTTGCTCCCTTTATTTAGTAATATGTTTGGGCTCTGTGTACATGCGCTTATTTCCCTCTCTCTGGTTATGGTGGCTACACGATCACTGCGGTCGAGTGTGCGTCTACTGCTGTTGTTAAACTGTTTAAACTGTTTCTCAACCAAACACATATTTTGCGATTCATTCTTATAATATGAAGTACTAATATGAAGTAATGACGTCCATAATGACGGTGTCGAGAGGACGAGCAGGGAAAAGGGGAATGAATTGTAGATGATAGCCTAGCAAATCAGGGAATTTAAGTAATTTGAGGGAACAGATTATCAAATTGTTGTCCCTTGACACCTAGGGGGCTCCGTAAAATTCACATTACTTGCGATCTGATTTAATGACTGCTTCGTCTACTGGGGCCATTCAGAAAATAAAATTAGACACGAGCATATATTAACAGTATTGAATGACTGCTGGGGCGCTGCAACAGAGATAGACAATGCAAAGAGAGACATACAGTAGTCATGGGTCAGCATTAGCTACGTGGAGGGAAGAGGGCTTTATATGTTTTGTTGTTGTTGTTGTTTTTAAATCAAGAATCAAATCACTTCTATAGGTGCATCACTGGGCATCTAGAGAACTTCAAGAGAACCAGTAGATACGTCTTGGAGCTAAGAAAGGATAACCGGCATATGCAGAAGATCAAATGGTGCACCCAGTTAGACATGCACTTACTTGATCCTTCATCTGTCACCATCCCAAGTCCTTCTGCTTTGTTCTGCCTCTCAAATGCATTCAAGTCCAGGACACTGAGGAGGGGGAAATTCACAAAGTCAAATACAGGGGCTTGATGTCTGTGCAGAAGTTCAGTTTCCTGTGTTTGCAGCGCTGGGGTTAATATCACAGTTACCTGCAAGACTGCATCAGTCCTGAGAGACTCTTGAAAAAGCCTACATCTCTTTTCTCTTTCAGGTAATCAAGCATTTTCTGTGATAAGAGAAAAGAAAGAAAGAAAGCATTGAGGAACATCATCTACACACATAAATCTACACACACATATTTCCTGTGTTTTAGATAGATTTATTCGTCCCCACTTAACATCCCAAAATAATCTGCACAGAATGTGTACCAGGCTTCCCACACTCACTTGAACATCACATTCAAGGACTATACAATGCCTTTCAAAGTCTTCATGGTGAAATTCATTGGTCAAAATTAGACATAGAGGCCTCATTTACTGATGATACTGGTGAAATCATTGATTTCAAAGTGCTGATCTGAGGACGGAGAGCGGCCCAGAGTCATACTGATGAATTTGGGTGCTATAGTTTAATATAAAATCAATGCCATGCATTCATTTTCAAAAATCTTTAAGGCTTTTATTTCTCTCAAATCCAAAAACTTGAATTCTCAAGGCCTTTGGGAACCCTGATATACATACAAAACCTACAGTGGTCTTTGTGCACAGGGATGCGTCTGAAACCAAAGCAACCAAATAGCCTCTGTATTCAACTGCACTGGACAAATGAAGACGGATCCATATTAAATGATGAGGTTGAGTTTGTACGACCTGACCTGCTGAACTTGCACGTTGCCTCCATTTAGGATGGAGATGCCCAGTTTGAGGGTGCAGGTGACCATGGGGCCCAGGTGACCTGATCACAGAGAAACAGTGAGTAATAACCACGAGCATGTCTTGTCTGAAAAATGAAGCGAGTACATTTAACAAAGAAATCACATGACTTTAACATCATTGTTGGTGTCTGTGTGTGTGCATAGTGCCAATAACTGATCAGTCAGGATGGCCAAGGGGTTAAAGTAGGGTTTGACCAATATGGGTTTTTAAATAGTGAACCTGTTTACTAGCTGTAAGTTGCTTTGGATAAGAGTATACTGTAGTTGTGTATGTGTGTGTGTGTGTCCAGAGTTCCTACACATTTTTGCTTATCAAATCAGGTCTTATTTCTGGCTACAACTATCACTTATAGAATACTATTATAGGTCCTAATATTGGATATTATTCCTCAAAGGGAAGTGAACATTACACATTTCACTGGTTGGAAAATCAACTAATTTCCATGACATTTCCAAAACTATATGCACATGTTCCATTTTCTATAACTTTTCCAGGTTTTGACCATAGGAACCATGGTGTGTGCGCCCTACTGTATCATTTTTCAGCTGACCGGGGCAAGAAAGGTCAGATTATCAATACCTTTACTGGCACTGATCATCTGCAGCACCATCTCAGCAGCCCCACGGGCATGCAGCCTCGCCTGCTGATACAGGATCTTCTGCTTCTCCATCTCCTTTTCCTGAGGGGACACACACACACACACACACACACACACACACACACACACACACACACACACACACACACAAAGAGAGTGGAAGGTCAGTGCAGCCTACCTTCATCATCGCCACAATGACAACCTTTCTATCCACAGCTCAGGGTGATGTGCTAACATTATCTATCAGTCCTTGGCAATGACAATAGTTTTCTTTTCTCATCATTCACTGGTCTGACATCCACCACGGCCAAGACAAATAAGCTGCAGATACTTTCTATCAGGGGCACTGAGATGTGAAAGCCTCAAACCACTCTTCCCCATAGACCTTCATGCTGCGATACCCTCCCATGATCAAAGCCACCCACCCCAGACACACACACACAGCAGAAGAGGGCCATCGTCAGATAGAAACTTCTTCTTCTGCAGTATCTTGAACTCTCCCTGAATTTGCTCTGAGTAAGAGAACAGACACTGGCTTTCTTTTTAAACCTCTGTTCCTGAATACCCATCACTGTTATGACTTTGAGACATACTGCAGTGGAAAATATGAAAATTGTAAATGTCTCATGAAGGCATTGTTACCTCAAATGTCTTCTCTTTCCCTTCCTCCTCTTCTTCTTCCTCATCCTCTGCACAACTCTGAGAACACAAGAGCAAAAGTTAAAGCTGCATGTCATTAGAGGGAACATGTATTTCAGAACACATCGTTGGTCACTGCCAGAAAGTGAAAGTCCAGTACCTTTGCCATCATGTCCGCATATGCAATATACAAAGGATCTTCCTCCAAGTAACTGAAAAGAGCAAAGTCATGTCAGACTGTATTGTTATATCAGCATCAAGGAGGATAAGCAGGAGTTAGGCTCATGTCTGTGGTCTCTTATTATATTATATGCAACAAAAGCATATTCAATCAATTTCAAAACCCAATTGCTTGGTGAAAAGTTATTTTTCTCTTCTCTTAAAGGGTTTTTAAACATCAATATATCACTGTCAAATTAATTATAAATGGTAAGTTACCATTAATTACTAAGGTACGGTAAACAAATGAGACCATGGTTGAAACATTTGGTAGCCTCTCTCTCACACCAGTGGTATAGTTTGTTAGTGTTTCTCAAAATTAAGACCACATTTTCCAGAAATCCTGTTGTTCCTGCCACAATATGGACGTTGCTACTCTGTGTTTGTTTTGAAGAGCATGAGTGGAATAACAGCCGACAACTGATAATGCTGGATCACTTCAACTTAATGATTGAAGTGATTCTTCCATCTGCCTTTCTCTCACTCCCCCATTGGCATTGCGAGAAACGTACAAAAGTTTTAGCTCCGTTAGCGCTGGAAGAACAGCGCCCTCTTCCTGTTTTGTGCCATAAAGCAATACAGCAGATTTCCCGCCAAATCCGACCCAGTGGCACACAATGTAAAATGTAGTGTAGAGGCTGGTAGAGGCTGCCAGTCGTCTTGATGGTAGTCTTGTTAGCTTACGGTGTTGTAAAATGAATGATTTATTGATGCTAATATGCTAATCATACTCAACCCAATCTCTCTCATGTTCAGGGATTTGACAACCTCACCTTCTCTCTGTAAGAGCGTTGTGGCTGAAGTGGAGGATGAGCTGGTGGAGAGGGTCCGGTTGGATCTCAGCCTCCTCCTCTTCCTCCTCCTCCACAATCTTCATCGGGGTTTTCTGCAGGGGTCCACAGGCGTCAACAGTTAGCTCTGCCACAGCGCGTCATCCGATCACTGCTCACTCTTCGTCACCAAAAAAATCATCCTAGCATAGCTCCAATTCATGAGCGCTCTCTCCATGTTGTCACAATATTCTCAGGAAAATACTGACGATTGGGCCTATTCACACACTTTGTCAAAAAAAACACTGATGTGTCGTTCACATTCAACTAGCATCAGCATGCAGATGAGCTTTGTCGTGTCCTGGTGATCCGTGGAGAGGACGGGACCAGGAGGTTTTAGTGTGGAATGGAACAGTGTAGGAACCAGTTCTCAGATTCATGCATGTCACAGCAGATGCAAGCAGTAAGCCATTTGGTGATATGACTATGAACATGAAGAATGATTTCCTGACGGTACATACGTTTGAAAGAGGGACCATCAAAACTATCCCCATCTCCCCAAGACCCCAAAACTGGTAGAATTGGACAACAGCAAACATCATCTGATATGTTGTGCTACTGTATCTAAGGCTGTAATAATAGTCAATATCAAGTTTTAAGAGTTTTAATGAATTTGCTGTACCTCCGTATACAAAGATCTAATATGAAATGTGATCTTCACGGGACTATGCGAGCATGCCACTGACGTCACGGCCACAGAACGTAACGTCACCTCACACTACAGACTTACAGAGTACAGCGGAGACGAAACGACAACTGATGGGTTGGCTCCAGATCTGACAGCAAAACAGCTAGCAACAGTTTCCTAGTGAAAGGCCCTCCTCCTTACCACTGCCGTCAGATAAGCATAGCCTGCTTTTCTAGAGCTGTGAGCGCCGGAGCTGGCCCTGTGTCTCCTGAGTTGGTCATGCAGCCTCTGACCCCTGATGGATCTCTGTTTGAAGGGTTTCGCGTGGCTAGAGCGGGGGCCCCTGGGTGCTGTGGACGAGGT
>CABFOQ010019677.1:0-11235 GCA_900660455.1 Gephyroberyx darwinii
CCACACACACACACACACACAGACTTGTGACTGCTCTAAGACAGAATGCTAACTTTTTGCACATCACTCTGAGGAAGAACTACTTATCTCATTTGAGGATGGCTGTCACTTGATGCAAGTTGTAACTCTGCAGATATGATCCTAGTCTTTCCCTTACTGAGAGCTGAAACAGCAATCTGGTTCTCCTAAAACGACTTTTCATTACTTCAGTTACTTTCTTTTTACATTTTATTTTTATGCTTGCTTCAGAAAAAAATCTGTCACCGTTTCAAAATTTCACTGTCAACTTAAATTCTTGGCCAGAATTTATTAGGACAGATATTTGTGTGCAACTGATCAATAGAGGAAGGGATGACTCCTCAACTATTATTGATGATGATTTAAATGGCACCCTATAAGCTACAGGTTTTTCTTATGATTATTATTTTTTTTTTAAAGTCTCTATCTAGGGGCCCCCAAGTAGAGATGTTTTAGACCACACACCACAAAAGGTTTTGTCCCAGGAAACCCCATTTGAGGAGATTTGTGTTGTCTGACTCTAGGTGGGGAGATAACAGTGTGGAGTGTGAAATCTCTGATCAGAATAACCAGTCTTCTCTTTCAATGTTAACTTCTAGGGAATGAAATCAATCATTAATCATTTAACTAGGAAAAACCCTTGAAACCACTCAAGGACCTCTCTGGGACCTCCCTGTACCCCTAGGTGGTCACCACAGCTCTAACCTACATAGGATACACACAAATCATGTAAACATAAAAATAAAAACCCTGGCATACATCCTGCATGGACGCATGTGGACGAGACCCGGCACATCTCGGAGCATCCCAAGTGAACCGAGAAAACACCGCATCCTCATCCCAGCTGCACCCCAATGCAATATTATAATCAACACCAGCGGACACGCCCACTCCGGCTTCCCAGCTCTACCATTGGCTATCTGTTTAAATATTCAGTCAGGTGTCCGGTGATTCGCTCAAATCCTACACAAGCGATTTCATAAAGCAAATCTTTTGGAAGTTGTGTTAAGGAAATAAGTGAGATAAAACCCCTGAGATAACTGCTGCGTACCACCGCACAATTAACAGCTGATCTTCTCCCTCTTTCTCCTTCTCCCTTGAGCGCTATAGCGGAATTGTCGGAGTTTCCGAGCGTCTCTTTATCTGTGAGTACCTGAGTTTGTTTGATGCCGCGCTCCCGTGGCTTTGGGATAACAAGCGCTCCGCTGGGATCTGCAAAAAAAAAAGAGCCGGCAGAAAGTTGATCTCCATCCTCTTTTGAAGGCAACTCTCCCATCCGACCAAGTCTCAAGTCCCGACGAAGAGGCTAGGTTATCCTTTTTTCAGTTAAATAGCTTGTAATTCTTTGCTCTCCGCGCCTAGAATAACTCTGCCACGGATGAAGTCCGACTTTACACAGAAAGTGGATTCCCAAAATGAAATTGCTGATGCGTGTAGTGAAAGAGGAGAGGACTGCAGTCATTTCTAACTACTTATTGTGACACTTTTTCCTTTGTGAAGAATTATTGCGGTTGCTATTTTAATGGTTCCGTTTTTCACTAATATTTTTTTATTGATTGTATTTCTATTTGGGTACCTTTGTTAAGCTTTCTGGGTTTAATCTAATGTATCACTCTTTGGAGAGAAGTAAAGGGCTACATGAATAGGCTAATATGAAGTCATTCTTAATTCATTAATATATATTTATTATAATATTCATTATTTAAAAACTAAGATTCATGCAGGTGATGTTTCAAAGATATTACTAAATATTCTAAATATTTCGCTCTGTCCAACTTTCCAAATAGTTTTCATTATAAAATGTAAAATATTATGTGCTGAGGTGATCTACAGTATTGATTTGGTCATTGTTGGGGGAGATGTTGAGCTGAGAAGCAGATGGAGTATTATAGTCAGTAGTTGTCTTACATATCCACTGGGATGAGGTGTTTCCTGATGTTCAGTGTTATGGCAAATTATTGATCAATTAACCCTTTGATGGTGATTGGTGAATGATTGATAAATTAAGCATTAATGGGAATTGTTGGTTGGTCAGAGTTACTACTATGAGGACTCACTAGGACTGCTACAATATTTCTATTGTGTGTGTGTGTGTGTGTGTGTGTGTGTATGTGTGCATTCTGCAGTGAGGATGTCCTTCACAGGGAAGGGGCTCTAGAAGCGTGTTTTGAAACTGAAGATGCTGCTGGGTCTTTGTCGCAGTCTTATCAAGATCAGAGCTGGGCATGAACGCTCCAGAAAGCACATGCTGATGTTGCACACTGTGGTAATGGCCTCTTTATGCCAACATAAATAACCAAATCGAAAATATCTCTCTGCCTCAAACAACATTCTTCCAGGCCCATTTCATTATGCCCGCTGTTTTTTTTTAAAAGCATATTGAAAAGGAAGATCTCCATCTAGTAACAAAGCTTTCAGTACAAATTCCTTTATTTGATGTTTCCTATTTCCGGGACTGGAGCTGTGCCCTGTAAATGTGACATACTAAAGCCCTAATGACTGTGTGAATTATTCCTCCTGGAAAAGTCACATTGCAACTTAACATAACTCTACTAAAGTGGGGCTCCTTGGTTTTGGTGTTTTACTGCAGTGAATGCGAGGCATGACAATGTCCTTGAGTGGATAATGTAGTACCGTGCCATTTTATCAGGCCGGTCCCCAACGGATTCAAGCACTCATCTATCCTTTTCCTACTCCCCTCTTTCATCTGGTTATTACGTTGTGTGGCTGAATTACTGTGGTTCTTTCACCTCGTCTGTGTTTTCAGACTGGTGTTGAAAGAGGAGCCAGCGAAAAGGAGAGGCATTGGTATAATACTGAGATGAGCCCACTGTCTTGTTGCGGTACCAGTGTGTTTTATCCTCATTTGGTATTGGCATTAGCAGGGTGAGTGATCTTTGCAGTTCAGCTGTCCACCTGTGAGACTGGAAGTGATGTGAGTGTGTATTCCTGTTTGGCCTATAATTTTCTATTATAAAAGACTGAAAGGACAGTCCAGGGACATCTTCATAGCAAATGATATTCCAGAAGATTTTCTCCCTTTCCAACACACTTTTCTTTTTAAGTTTTACTACTTTCAGTTTAATTTATAGCTTGCAGCCCCTATCTAACAAGCAAGTATATTAGCAAGTCTGTAAAACTGCCTGCTGCGGTGTGGAGTTGTTCAGCTCATTTGTCATTACATCCTGTATTAATGGGAAGAAATGGCCTCATATGCAGCTCTCAGTGTTGTTAATTAACCCTCCTTGCTAACGGATGCAGTCTACATCGCTACCAGCTTGCCGACTGGTGTTATCACTGTTCTGCCTGCCGGGAGAGCGAGCATTATCCCGGCCGTATTTCTGCAGGTGTCAGAAGAGGTGATCCACTGTGCTTCCTCTCCCTGCCGATGTGCTTTTGAGAGTATTACTCGAACAGCAATGCGGTTTTATCTTAAATTGAATTGTTGAGGGAGATGTTAAGGAGTCATACATCACCTGGACACGCGGTGCAGAAAGAGAGAAGCCACGGCAGTATGGAAGCAGAGATGGGAATGGCTCAGTGGTATTGCAGAAGTAGAGTACTATGACGAAGGCTGTGTGTATAAATCCACTGGCTTGGCAAATCAAGTTGTCAGCTTGTAAAAGCCTTCCAGAGTGTGTGTGTAAAAGATTTGCAGTTCTTTATGTGTGTGTGTGTGTGTGTGTGTGCTTACAGCCTCAAAAGCTTCAAAGAGGTGACCTTCCTCATTCCTTTCCTCTCTCAGTGTGTTGATGTGTCTCTTCTCTCCTTGCAGCCAGAGCAAGCCGTCAGAACCCCCCCAACACGACAAGCCTGCTCTTAACAAGTCGATTGGATCGATTCCTCTATGTTCACCTTTTAGCTAATGACCACTAAGAAGACACTTAGCTGCCATACCCCCACTCTCCCTTCTCACAACCCTCTTGTCCAAAAAGCCTTTGCTAAATTAGAGTTGATCACAGTCCCCAAGGCAGGAGTGCCGAAGTTATGTTGTATTGGGTCATATTGGTTTCCTCCGTACGCTCTTGGCCTCCTGCTAATGCCTTGCTCCATGTATGGATTTTCTGCCCGGTGTTCGTGATGGGCTGTTCAGATCTAACCCTGCAGGTTGCTGATGATTACAGCTGTATATCTTCATCTTTATGTCTGAGGATAGCAGAAAGCTCTGCCAAGAATTTGCTAGATGTTTGGTTCACAATGGATTTGGAGAATTAGCAACAACAGCATGTGTTGCATTTTGCAAATGTATGACTGAAGTTTTTATTTGATTTCAATTTGCCTCATCTGTATGGACAGTTGAGTATTTCAGCTGAAGAGGTGTGTGTGTGTGCGTGTGTGTGTGTGTTGGGCTACATTGGGCTACAAACTGAAATTGAATAAATTGGGCTTTACTTTGTGTGTAGGATGTGCATCAGTTTGAGCGTGTGTGTTCGTACCAACTATGAATTACTGCTACACTTTTGCTCTGCACTTATGAAAGAATAAAAGAATAGGCTGCTGCAGTACTAATGCAAGATAGATACACGCTAGAAGTATGACTTCTTCAGATGCTGTTTGTTGTCTCTTCATCTCTAGGTGAGGATGTTGCTGTGGCTGGGGATGCTCCTGCCTGCCCTCTCCTTTGCTCAGCGGTCAGAGCCCATGTTCTCAGCCGTGACCCAGACTGTTCTGCCTCCCGACTACGAGAACAACCCCACCCAGCTCAACTACGGCATGGCCGTCACCGACATAGACGGGGACGGAGACCTGGAGATGTTTGTGGCTGGGTGAGAGGGAGGGAGGGAAGGTGGGAGAATAGGGGGGAGGTTGGGTTAAATACCCTTATGTTCAACAAAGTTAGATTCATCCCAGAATCATTTACTAAACTCTTAACGTTTCCTTGCTCTTCTTACAGTATTATAAGCGCTCTTCACTTTTTAGACCTTGTACATGCAGTAATTAGAGCAATTCATTGACCGCTGAGTGATCTTCCCACTAACATAGAGGAAAAAGTCAAGTGCACTGTCATTTTCTGAGCTAAAAGTTGAAGAAAAAGACAAAGACTAGAAGACAAGAGATTGTAAGGGTGCCCTGAGGCTCACTCAGCTGATGAAAATGGATGTGATTGGATGGAGCTCCACTGATGGGAGCAGTTTGGCAAGCCTGCAGGACGTGTCTGCCCAATGAAGCATGAATAAATTTCACAATGCTTAACAGAATATAGATTGAAGAAAATGACCCTCCTTAATAAATGTCATTTAGCCAAGATGTCCTATTCAGCAGGTATCCTCGACAGGAAGGCAGCCCATCACAAGACCTCATACAATCTGCTCTTGGCTAATAGATTTGAATCGATGTTTCAATGGGGGTGAGGAGCAGCTCTACAGTGAAGATTGAGCGTTTTAGTACTTTGGCATGTTTGCCCTATAGGCCTTCTGTTCCAGTGAAGTGTACCATGGTGAAATGGAAAACCCCCCATTAGACGATCACCCAGGTGTACCACATCTATTAAAGTGGAAGAAGTCACTGTGGTCCCGCTTTTGGTTGTCTCTGGTTTTGTATTCTAGCAGAGAGACAGTTTCACTCATAATCACATTGTGTGGTCTGACAAGCAATTAGAGCAGAGAGAAGCGTGTGGTCTTTCACTCCCACTGTGATCGGACAAGCAACAATATCCCCTGGAGCTGAGTTACAAAAGACTGACTTTTATAACCAACCTTTAATGTTCAGACAGAAAGTACATTTCTTCTTCTTAAAATGCCACTTTGCTGAATGTAAACTTTAGATTCACACTCCAAGTGTTTCCATAGATGAAAGTTGCTTCTTGTCCCTCCCACTGTGCTAACATTATCTAGCCTTGTTTATATTGGTAGCCTGGGATGAATCCAGAATCAGTTCAGGTCTAGCTATGCCACTTCAATTTTGCCTAATAATCTGTAGGTTGGGCTGGCAAAGCAGGACTCCTGATTGTTACACTAATGAAATACACTAATGAACTAATGAAAGATCTGATTGCAGCCTTATTAGTTGTTAATATGAGATCTTGAACGTACATTTCTGTGTAAGTGGCATTACCTGATTTAGGCTTCAAACATCATGCAGAGAGAGCCTTGTACCAGCAGCTTGTTTTTGGTCCCCGCTGACAGCTACAACGGCCCTAACCTGGTGCTGAAGTACGACAAGCAGAGGAATAGGCTTGTCAACATAGCTGTTGACAACCGTAGCTCCCCGTTCTACGCCCTCAGAGATCGTCAAGGCAACGCCATCGGAGTGACAGCTTGTGACATCGATGGAGATGGTCAAGAGGAGATTTATGTCCTTAACACCAATAATGCCTTCTCTGGTACAGCATGTGCATGCAGTTACACAGACACAAACACACAAACACACACACACACATATGGCTGTAGATACACAGATATGCACGCATGCGCGCACACACACACACGCACACACACACACACACAGGCGCAGAGGGGTTATGCCCTTTTTCAGGTACAGAGACAAAGCAGCAGGAGAGTCAATATCCAGATATAAAGCTTATCTCATCTGAGTCTTCATCGGATAACAGATAAGTTTTGTGCTGCTATTAATCAATCTGAGAGGCGTAGACACGCACTGCCAAAACTGCAATACCTCAGCTCTATCATTTTCACAAAAAATCATCTATTACATTTCTCACTTTCAGCTCATGTAAAGCAACTGTTGTGTTTTCACTCTCCCACTGTTGTTGGATTGCATAACAGCGCTCCTCTCCCCGCTCAATCTTTCCCTTTCCTGAACTCTGTGTCTGTCTGTTCAAGGTCGGGCAACATATTCTGACAAGCTGTTTAAGTTCCGTAATGGACGCTTTGAAGATCTGCTGAACGATGAGATTAACGAGCACAGAGATGTAGCCAACCGTATGGCTGGGCGCTCAGTGGCCTGTGTGGACAGGAAGGTGCTATACACACACAGACACGCACACGCACACACACACACACATATATATAGCATATAACCACAAATGTGACTCTTTAGAGTGTCTCCTGTGCACATGCATGAGTGAATTTGTGTGCTTCTGTTTGTTTACCAGTGATAACTCATGCCCTGCCTACACCGCCTTTCTCAGCATGTGCTATGACAGTTCATTTGGGAGAATGGTGTGCCATTTTGTCTCTCTTCTGTCCATCGCACCAGTATAATTACAGAAGCCAGGGCTCGTTTGTTTTATAGAACATCCTACGAGGGGAGGAGTGATGACTGCACACAACTGCCTTCTGCCTATAGCATTCTCTCTTACTCTCTCTCAGTCTCTTCCTATTGCTTTCTTCTCTCTTTTGGTTTCCATTACTGTATCTCTTCCTCTCTCACACTGACTCTCTACCCTCTCTCTTTCTTTCTCTCTCTCTCTCACACACACCATTCCCACTTCCAATCAGGGCAAAGGATAAAGCTGGTAATAGTGGGGAGAGGACAGTAGGGATTAGAATGGATTCCTTTACCCTCAGTCCCATCTCAGTGAGCACCAATAGGTCGCACGACTTCCAAACTGATTGGAAAGATATCTACTTATAATGGCATAATGCTTTTAGAATGAAACAAAAGCTGGATGTGTCTTCTTCTGCATTAGTTCCAGCAGAACGATGGAGAGGGAATACATTTTCCTATTGCTGAATAAGCTGCTTCTTTTTGTTCTTCTTCTTGTTCTTCATCGACCTTTCCTTAATATTCTTAAACTTCCTCATCACACATTCTTCTCAAGTGATCCTCTCACTTTCCCATCCCTCTAAGCACAGGACCTCTGACATTGATGAAGATGGTGTGAGCCTCACTCATGTAGTAGAACTTCCTCATCAGTATTGGAGCAACAGCACAAGGTTACCGAGGCCAAAACTGGATCAGCCATGTTGTATAGTCAGTCAAGTAACTAATGTGTTGGGTCTTGTTTACCTATAAATAGAGTGCTATCAGTCAGAGAAAGAAGGGTAATTACTCATTCAGGCCTCTTCATCTGTCTCATTCTCCTTGAAAGTGACGTCCCATCATTAGTCTCATACAAACTGATGAAGGTGACATATTGAGAGGTCTCACATTGAATTGATGGATTGGTTTACGTTATGCTGGTAGGCAGCAAGGAGCTTTGAGCTCAAGAGCTTTCTGAAAATAAGTGACTTTTAGGAGCCTGACTATAGCTGAAAGGCTTCTGAAAAAAGGATTTAAACTGTATAATGCAATCTTTTCTTGTGAAAACAATACAAACAGATGTCTACAGTGGGGTGGTAGCTTCTCTAGGACCCATTGGGCCTCAATGATAGGAAGAAACGCTGGTGTAAAGGGCATTACTGTATCTCTGCCTGAACATTTTCAGCCGTTCGCAGGCATATTACAGCACTCACAATGGCAATTCAAGTGACAGAAATTAGCCTTGGGTGAAGACTTATTGAAAAATCATTGACTTTTAACACTGTTAAGTAACTGCCAGTGGCCTTCAAGCCTTTCCTTCTAGTTCATTCTAATTTTCTTATGTTTGTTAAGTGTGTGTGTGTGTGTGTGTGTGTGTGTGTCCACTCACCTCAGCCATGGTGGGAGGCTAAGTGTGACGCTTGTTGACATTTACCGGACTCATTTACCTTTCTATCCTGCGGAAACATGGCTATGTTTACACAAATGTCCTGCGTGTGTGTGTGGGTGTGTGTATTGATTGAAATGTGTTAGGCCTGGTCGGGAAGCTCATTGGAATTGAATGTGTAGTCTATTAGTGTGGTTCCGTCTGTGAGTTTGTGTCTGCAGGGACTCTGACTGATAATGGAGTGTGAAATTAATCTCCAAAGGGAGGCAGAGAAAAGGGTAGAGGGAGAAGTGAAGAAGGTGGGGTAAAGGGTAGGAAATGGTGTAGAGGGAAGATGAACGGAAAACAAAGGGTTTGGTTGGGAAAAGGTGAGATGCATAGTATTTGTTCACTGGGATGGAGAGAGTCAAAAGAAAAAGGTCAGAGGAGCTACTTAATCATGAAATACACATGAAATTACAATTCCCTCATGTTCTTTCTCTCTGTTTTGTTATGGCATGCTTTGAACTGAAGAAAACCATCTTTGCTGTTTTGCAGGGTACAGGCCGCTATGCCATCTACATAGCTAACTATGCCAGTGGCAATGTGGGTCCCCATGCACTCATAGAGATGGATGAGGCTGCAAGTGACCTTTCACAAGGCATCATTGCCCTTTCCAATGTGGCAGAGCAGGCTGGAGTCAACAAGTTCACTGGTAGGTGTGAGTGCATGCGCTTTTGTAGTTGCGTGTGCGTGCATGTATCTTCATATTACTGTGCTTGTGACTAGAAAGAATAAGTGGCTGAGAGTGAGAGTGGGAGTGTATGTGTGATGGGGACCACAACTACTGCACCCTTATTCTGATTTATACAGACATTTGCAGAGGGCCATGTGCTCACTGTACCCAGGGAGTCTGAAATATAGGGAGAGAGGGGGGTGTTAGTAGGAAGGTGAGCGAGGGAGAGTTGGAGTGGTACAAGGAGTAAAAAAGAGAGAGAGGAAGCAATAGAACGTGGTGAGTGGTGGAGTGAGAATGGAGAGAAAGGACTAGAGAGAGGGAGAGAGGTGTTAGCGGGCTCTTTTGGCCCTGTCAGCTGTTTACTCCAGTCAAAGTCACAGGGAAGCAAAGGGGAAGGGCGACATGCCCATAGATCAGCCTGGACCAGCTCAATGGCCCAGAAATGGCATCTATCACTGCCTCCCCAGGCAACATGCCCCAGGCCTCCTGCTAAGGCCTGAGGTGTGGGCTGTCACTATGGTGTCACTATGGTGTCACTATGGTGTCAGTCTGTCTGGTCAAAGTGTTATGTGGCCAGAATTGGGAAAATCAAGACTAGTGTAAATAGGAACGTTAGCACTTTCTGTTGTTACGTCACATGACTGACAATCTTTTGCTAACTGTGCTTTATTCAGTGAAAGTATGCTGCCTATATCTGATAACAGTGTAAAGAGAAAAACATCATTAGTGATAAGATGTGACCTATTTGGCTCTACGAAACCACCTATCCCACTGATGTGTGCTTTTTGATGTGTGCTTTCACCCTTTTTTTTCTATTTCTAGGCAATTGCCTTGGTTTCAGAATCAATAGATATAGATAATCAAAAAGGAGCCGATCAGTCAAGGAGGAGGGGCTTAAATACATTACTAATCAATAGGATTCTCTTTCCCAAGTCCAGTGAGCCATCAGTCAATGTGACTTTGGAATGAATAGATAAAACACACCCAATCTGGAAAGGGGGAGGGGCTTAAATTACATTACCAATCAACAGGAATTGAGTGAGCCATCACACATCTCAATGTGGTTTCAGAATCAATAGATACAACTGATCAATAAACAGCCAATTAGGAAAGGAGGAGGGGCTTAAATGAAATCACCAATGGACAGAAATTCTCTCCTGAGTTCATTGAGCCATTACATTCTGACTGTGACTTTTGGATGAATAAAAAGAAACAACAATAAAAAAGCCAAAAAGGGAACAGGGGGGAGGGATTGGGGGGGGCTTAATCAATCAATAGGATGCTCACTCCCGAGTCTGATGAACCATCACACATGTCAGTGTGACTTTGGCATCAATAGAAATTTAAAATCAATAGGAAACTCTCTCCTGAGTCTGACAAGCCATTGCTTAAGCTAATGCTAAATCAACAGATATAAATAATTAAACATCTAAATGTATAGATGATCAAAATAAAGCCAATCAGGTAAGGGGGAGCGGCTTAAATTAGCGGGCTTATACACTAATCAACTTAAACACTAATAAGAGGCTTCAACACTAATCGATAGGAAACTCTCCCAAGTCTGACAAACCACTGACAGACAATGAAAAAACAGCCAACTGGGAAAGAGGGAGGGGCTTAAATGACATCACTTATTGATAGGAAGCTGTCTTCTTATTCCATTCCAGTCATTTAGCAGACACTTTTATCCAAAGCGACTTACAATAAGTGCATTCAACATAGGTAGGCAAGAGAGCTACTAGTCACCAGAAGTAAGTGCATTTCCTTCCTAAACAAGCATCTAAGAGCAGAAGCAGTATATATAACCTAAGTGCTAAGGTAAAAGTGCAATAAGTTAGCTACCTACTTTTTATTTAAACAAATAAGTGAAACAAGTAAGCAAGTGCTAAGAGGAAGGGTCAGGGTCGTGTTTCTTGAAGAGGTGGGTTTTCAGCCTGCGGCAAAAGATGGGCAGCGACTCTGCTGTCCT
>CABFOQ010019683.1:532-10615 GCA_900660455.1 Gephyroberyx darwinii
TGTGTGTGTGTGTGTGTGTGTGTGTGTGTGTGTGTGTGTTGTGATCAAACAGATTGTCTGAGTCGCTATCTCTCTCAACCAAACCCTTCACTGTGTGTGAGACCAAACGTGTGCACATGTGTGTGAGAGCATGTGTATGTGTGTGCCTGGATGGGGCAAGAGGCTGCGCTGAGCCGCATGGATTTGCTGCTAAAGTTTGAACAGTTTTAAATTAAAATGTATTGCCCATTCTCAATGTATTGATCCCAGGCCCAGCTGTGTCAATACGCCGCCCCGGCTATTTTTCCAATAACTTATAAAGATCTGCCAGCCAGGCATAAATTCATTACATAGCTCTGAGTTTATATTCCCTCCTTTTCTCTCCCTCTCTCTCACCTCTTTTTTCCTTCTCTTACTCTTTTCTATCTTTCTTTCTTTCTTTCTTTCTTTCTTTCTCTAGTATTCTCTCCCTCCTTCTGTTTCTTCCTCCTTGAACCTTTTCTTCCCTCTCTTCCTTTCCATTTCTTCTCTCTCTTCCTTTCCTTTTCCATCGTTTCAGCCTGACTTTGTTCCTCAGTGTGAAGGGTTAACTCATGTGGTTGTTTTTGCTGCTGTTTTAGGTGTGATGGTTATCGACTACCTGTGCTCCCTGCTGGGATTATGTTGCTGTGAGAAGCCGGTCCCAAAGGACTCCACCCAACACCTGATGGAGCTCAAGGTGAAAACAAACACCTCTCATTTTGTTTTAGTTATTTTTAAAGGATAGTAAGGACATTCCACCCTCCTTCAGTATTTCAGAATCACCTTGATTTGCTCCTTTTTATTTCCAAGCAAAGTTATTAGATTTTTATAACTTTTCTTTGAATTCTAGAAGATTTCTCATTTTTGTACACAGTGAAGAGAGAATGGGGAGAGGGGAGTGTTCAGTGTGAAAGTTAGGGATGCACCGATACCAGTTTTTTTCTCTGGCAAGACCATTTTCAAGTTTTAAGTATAACTATAAGGTGATACATTATGTTGTATGTTATTGTACAAAAGTAATTGAGACACAGTCCATAAATTAAAAAAATAATTGGTACCTTCTGTCTGTACTTTCTCACTACCTCACTGTACCTCAGTCAAGTTTATATTTCCTCCCACCTCCTCCCACTTACTTCCTTCTTTCTGGCTCTCCCCATCTTTCTCCTCTTCCCACCTCTTCTCTCCTCACCTCCGCATTACCACTTCCTCTCCTTTTCTCTCCTCTCCCTGCCTTTCCTCTGCTCCCCTCTTCTATGCCGTACCTCTTCTCTCTTCCCTCCTGATCTTCCTCATCTTTTCTTTCCTTCCTAATCTCTCTTCCAATTCTCCCCCAGTTTTCCCCTTCTCCTCTCTTCTGCTTTCCCCCTCTCTTACCATGCTCCCTCCCTCCCCTTCTCTTCTCTTCTCTTCTCTTCTCTTCTCTTCTCTTCTCTTCTCTTCTCTTCTCTTCTCCCCATCTCTCCCCCTAATCTCCCTCCTCCTCCTCTCATTGTCAATACCTATCTAATTCCACTTTAGCACCAGTAATTGGCTGATGGATAGAAGCTATGGATTGGCCTCTTCCTGATGACTGCGTGACATTTTTTCCCCCTCCCCTATAGCTGGTAATACTAATAGAATTCCAAATCCGCGGCGGTGGGTTCCTGTCATGAGTAGGTCAACCACTGTGTCAAGGTCCTATTGGAAAGCCGGCATCTTAATTTAGACTTAGCCATCCCTCACATTTTCTCTTTCTCTGCCTTGCTGGACCACTCTCTATTTCTGTGTCTCTGTTTCTGTAGCTGTTACCAACTATGTGTCTATCTTTCTCTTTGTATCTGTCTGTGTCTCTGTCTAAGTCTCTCAGGCTGGGTTTTCACCTTTGTCTTTTCTGCGAGTTATGATGTATCAAATTAGAAAAGCTGAAAACACAGAATTTGATAAATTTCCCGCCTTTCAACCTTTCCTTAAGCTTGAAACTGAAAACTTTTTTGTTGTGAAGGAAACTGACAAGTAGTGATGGAAATGCATTTGTTGAACAAATGATGATGTAGGCTTGGCATGATCGATCTGATGGATAATTCAGTTTGATTTCACAATAGTTCAGGAAGTGGCCTTGGACATTCTGAAACGTTGTTTGCCAGATGCCAACTTACAATAACAACTTGCCCAATAGTATTCAATTTTTGAAAGACTCATTTTTCTTGTGAATGTGGAGTTTTTTGATATGTTCACTTTCCCTCAACCTACCTCAGTCTACTTCTACTTCAATTAGTGAGTTTTTACTTTTCCCGGAATGCCTTTCAACAACCTCAAGACTGTGTTGCATTCAGCTGTGGGTTTTATGTAAGCAGGGTCCGAAATTAACACCCAAATTCAAGCACTGCATTTACAGTGCTGGAGCATTTAAATTTAAAAACTCCCAGTGGTTTTGGCCTATGGTTTTAGTTTCTAGTGTTAATTCATAGGAGATCCATGTGTGAGTTTGGCATGTGAAAGCATCCTTTTTGATGCTTTGCTGTCTCTTCTGAGTCCTACTCCTCTGGTCTCTATGTATGTGCATATGCAGGCATACATTTTTAAGTGTATGCATCCATGTGTGCTCATGTGTGTATGTGTGTATATGTGTACCTGACATGCTATATACCTGATCCTATGTACCCAAGTGCATGTGTGTGTGTTTGTGTGTATGAAGTGTGCGTGCACACTCAATCCAAGTGCAGCTCATTTATTTCTATCTATAGACTTTGAATTGAATTTCTGATCAATGGAGAGGACGTCTTGTTCCGTCTGTCTCTCTCTCTCTCTCTCTCTCGCTCTCTCTCGCTCTCTCTCTGGGCTATGAACTTCAGCAGCAGCCAACAAAGACAGAAAGTACTTATTGGATTAGATGGATGATACCCATACTATCTCTGGGTACGGCATATTTTGGTTCTGTTTCCTTTGCAGCTTAAAACAGTTGTGACACAGTTTCCATTTTAAGCCTATTATAGTATATAGTATATAAATATTGCAAACTACTCAACCTTCTTAAAAAAAAAAAAACAGCTTAATTTTTAATTAAAAGCAATTTTACTAGTATATTGAGGTCTACTTTGCATGGCATGTTTAACAGGTAATAATGTATTGATGGGCACAAAGCACCTATTAAAAACATTTTTTCTGATACAGTTGAGGAACAATTAGTATTGATAACTATAAAATTTATAGCATATAAATAGTGCTTACTATTTTAAATCTGGATATAGCGGGCTGACAATTGTGAAGTATATGTGTGTGCATGTTCATTTATGTGTATGTGTGTGCCTCTCTATGCATGTTCATACACCTGTGTGTGTGTTACAGAGATGAGATGGGGAGAAGAGGCAGGCTAAATCGGGTTGTCATGCTAATTCAGTCAGCTGACTGCATAATGCAATGCAGCAGGGAGACAGACTGAACTTGACCCTGCTAAACCTGACCTTGGCCTCCCTCTGTCTCCTTCTTCCACTCTCTCTTTCTCGCTCTCTCCTCCTTTTCTATCTCTCACACATGGGTGCAGAGGTCGGCAAATTAAGCCAATAAATCTGTTTGGTGTGTTTGATGTGTGTGCGGGGGTGTGCGGTTGTGAGGTTCACGGCTCTATTTCCATTAAGAGACTACAAAAGATCTCTTCATTACCAAAGGCACACAAACAATACACTCTTGATATTAGACAATATAATCAATGTAATGTGAAGTATACTGTAGCTCCATTCTTCATTGAGCCATTGTTATTCACAGGTAGTAATGTATTTACATCAAAAAATGCCCAAATTATTCCATAAACGTTTTCATTGAAAGGATCTATAGCTTTATACAAAAAGTGATATTTTGTTTTGTTGCTGATATTCTACGTGACCTATTTTTTTAACAAGTGAGCAATGTTTTGACATTTTCAGACCATGGCAAAGTCTACACAGCTATTTTTATTACCTTATTTTGAAGCACATTCTATTGCCAGCTTGTACAAAATGTTGCTATGTAAGTAAGTGGGTTTAATTTGATGAATGGTCTTTTGATTTTTGTTGACCTGGCATTTTGTTTTGCGTGTCTTTGGCTAATCCTCTGGCTGACATGTTAAATGAAGCACACCTTAACTTAAACAAGCGCACCACAAGTTGAGCAGAGTTTAAAGACGGGATATCTTTAAGGATTTAATTGTCTGTCAGTACTTGCTGTGCTGGAATAGATTCTTTTAACTCATTGAAGAAATACCATTTTATGTTAGGATTAGGGTTAGATTTGGTTCAGATTAAAAAAACAGAAGTTTCTACTGGGATGTGTAACAATTTTTCTTATTCTGGCAAATATAGTTCATTGCCTCATACTGTAAATTTTTACATATCCATGTTTAAGTAGGTGATAATAGATAAAGGCTACAAGGCTACAAATAAAGGCTAATTGAGGATGTGTACACATATACTGTATGACAACATGGGATTACGTTTTCCACATTGTGGGAAAATCTCTCCACACCTGCCTATAGGCCATGACCTAGCCTGTGACCTCCAGGTATGCCAAAAGACTGTGATGAGAAAAACAGATTACCCTGTTGAATATCTTAATCTTCAGATAAAAATGTATTCATGTATGAAAAAACAAATAAAATAATAAAAATGTCATTAAAAAAATCCAACAAAAAAACAATCGAAGCAACAAATTGCTCCAAATCATGCATTAACCTGAAGTCAAGAGTAACGTTTGTTTATTTTAGCTCGGTGTTGGACGGCGGGGTTACAGGTCTGTGTGGAATGTCCCTTTAAATTATTCAAACCCCAATCAGGTATCTTTTTCTCCTCCGATCTAAAGATGGGTATCAGAGGTCATTCATTCTTCCTGCCAGGGTCACCTTTCCCTCTTTTCCTTTTAGCACCGACAGTCTCCTGCGCTTTCTCTCTCTCTCTCTTTCACCGATGTTATAGAACTCTGTTGTGGTCACATGCTTGTGTATGTATATGCATGCGCACAAAGCAGACATGCATAGACGCTCTCACTCATCGACATACACATAATGGGACACACAGGCACGTACACGCACACAGACAGACAGACAGACAGACAGACAGACACTTGCCGACCTACTGCCGTAGGTCCCCTGTAGTGAACTGCATAGTGTGTGTAGTCAGTACGTTGTTCTCCTGTGTTTCCATGTATTGTTTTGGTGTGGCACCAATGATAAGTGATGTAGCTGGACAGCAGGTTGGGGAGGGGCAGGAGGGAGAGGGGAGGAAGTGAGGATATTGTCAAATATTTCCTTGGTCCCTTGAAATTGCAGCTCCGTCCTTTTACATAATTATGGTATATGGTACATATCAGACAGTAACAAATGGCCACCGTGTCTTGTTGGAGGTAATCTGTGGTTCGAAATTAAATGCCTTTCTTAAAATTGTGGATAGTATATAATTGACATGAACTATAGCAATAACAACACATGAAACATGATGTCATGCAGACAATAACTTTCTCTTTGCATTTGTGAGTGTGTGTGTGATTGCTTGCTTGTACATATGCATATGTATTGTTTTGGTATTAAACGTGTGAGTGATTGCTTTCTTGTGTATATGTACAGTATGTGTGAGCATCTTGTGTGTGTATGTGTGTGTACCGCTGGGGGCATGTTGTCAGAGCTTCTCTCGGCTGGCCAATTAATTATGATGGCCTACTTATGATGTGTAATGGGATGATTTATTAGTAAACACACAAACAGAGCAGGGACACAGACAGTCTTAGGTAGTAGCGCTCCATTCTGTGGTCTGGGATCGTACATTGGGGCAAGATCATAAGCCACCTCTGGCTGTGTCCTGCTGGCTCAGTGTGAATATTACAGTGCACTGTTAGCATCATGGAGGGGCCCTGCATCTCCAAAAAGTCAACTGTGCAGGTTGCAGCCAGTCTGCAACCTGCTTGTGTGGTGTGTGTGATCTCTCTGCACAGTTTTTTTTTAAACCTTTATTTATCCAGGGAAAGTCGACTCACATTCACAACTGGGAACTGCCCAGTACATCCAGTCACTGAGCAGCTCCACTGGAACAGCTGGGAGTTAAGTGCCTTGCTCAAGGGCACCTTGAGAGCTGTTGTTGAGGGAGGGGAGAGCGTTACTCATTCACTTGCTCCACCCACATTTTCCCAGTTGTTATGGGGATTCAAACCTGTATCCTACAGGTTCAAGCCTGATTTTCTAACATCTAGGCTACTGCTGGACAGAGGCCCTACTTCTCTCTCTCCGTTTAACTCTCTCTCTCTCTTTCTACCTCTCTCTTTACTCAGGCCAACAATTAATCATACCCTCCTCTGCCTCCTTCCACCTCATCCCTTGCTCCCCCTCCTCCATCCTCTTCTCTCCTTATATAATAATAAATGCTTGTCTGTTCCTCTCGCCCCCTCTCTCTGTCTCCTTACCCTTCTCTGCTGGTCTCTGTACTTACAGCTAAAATTAATCCTCCTCTTCCTCCCCCCTCTTACTCATTTTTGCTTCTGTAGAAGAGAAGAACATGTCTTTCTTTTTCTTAAGTCTCAAATTTTGACTCTTCTCACCCTGAAGTATGTGCTTGCTTGTGTGAGAGTATGTGAAAGTAGGCAGGCTGCTGTGCTCTACTCTGCTCTGCCCTGCGTACATGTGTGCGTTTGTAGGTGTCTGTATGAGTGTGTGTGTGTGTGTGTGTGTGTGTGTGTGTGTGTGTGTGTATGTGATGTGTGTGTGGGCAGCAATAGTCGTGGCAGGTATAGGTGCAGCAGGTCTGTCCTGGTAGCGAGGAGGGCTATTTGTTTCCTTGGCTAGCTGTCTGACTAGCTGGGTGGGTGTCCTATTTCTGGATGACACACACACCCACACACACACACACACACACACACACACCAAACCCTGTGCCCCCTCTACCATACGTTGTTGGGACATAATTTATGATGGCTCGGTAACATATGGACTTTTCATCACTCAATGGCAACAAACTCTCTCCTCTCAATGTTACCATATATTCTCTCTCTCCATCCTCTTTCTCATTTTATTTGTTCCCCTCTCTCTGTCTTTCTCCCCTTTCTCATTTGATTTCTCTCCACCCTCTTCTTTATTCATTTTCCCTCAGCCACAGTCCCTCTCTCTCTCACACTTACTGTGTTTCTCTCTTTCTTTAACAATATCTATCTGTCTGTCCTCGTGTGTCTTTTCCATTTTACAACTCGTTCTCTCACTAAGAAAAGACAACGACGAAAGTTACCTTTCCTCTTCTTTTCCTCTCCTTGCATCTAGAATAAAAACATGGAAATATAAATGGATAAACAGTTTTTTGTTTAAACGAGATTATGAAATATTTCTGCTTGCACATTTTTTTAATGATCTATGTGATTTTATATGCATAAATTATAATGGCCTCAAGTCAAAAAGCTAATCTTAAATATTAATTTGGTAAACATTATTAGTTACTTGATATGTGGTAATACTTCTCATCTCTTCAAGAAGTCCCTCACGTCACCCACTCACACCATATCCTGCTGCTCATCCCACTCTAATTCGCTCTTATCTTGGAAGAAAACATCCCTCTTACCTCTCTCCTTAGCCCTTATTTTTAATTCATTTTCCTAGCACCTCTCTCTTGATCATTCAATTGTCAGGAGTATTGTCAGGGCACCATGGCCCTGACCCTTGATCTCCTTACTACTGGTTGTTTGTTATTTTGAATTGAAGCCTATTCTACTGTTGCACTCATTGTAAATTGCTCTGGATAAGAGTGTCAGTTAATGCCTAAAATATAAATGTATTTGTAATTATGATTATTAGGAGAAGAAGAAATGATGTGTCATATATGTCTCAAGTGTGTATCTGTCTGTGTTTGTGTGACGGACAAAATTCCTGCTGTACAGTTGCTGCGTTTATTGGTGGTGATGGTGTGTATGTGTGTAATATTTACCATGTATTTAATAGGTTTATGTGGTCCACGTGTGTGTTTGTGTGTGCACACGGGCAGGCGTGTTGACATCTCATCTTCATGAGAAGAGAGTGTCGCCATGGCGATTATAATAAAACACTTGCTAAGTGCATAAAGGCTGTGATCGTTACAGTTTTATTAGTACACACACACACACACCCACACACACGCACAGACTCTGCAAATGTCCCTGTGTTAGATTTATCATGTGGTCCGCTAGAAATTCTATAAAGATCAAAGGCGCTGATTACAATGTTGACCTTTGCATTAAGTTGTCTATATTTAAATGCGGCTGGTTTGATTTTTCTAGAATAAGTCTATTTATCACTGAGCCAGCTGCGCTGTTTGTGCGTGTGTGTGTGTGTGTGTGTGAATGCTATTAGGCTGAAGGGTGTAGGAGATGCATTAAAAATACCCTCACCCACAGACAATAGCGGCGCTACAGTGAAGGCTTCCTAGTACATTAGTGTAAAACCTTCTGATTTTTCACAACTCATGACATTCACATTTTAGCCATTTAGAAGTTACGTTCATCTAGAACAACTCACAAACGTGTTAACCACAGTAGTGTAAGTTTTATATAAACTTTAGGGAGGGTTAGACGGGGAGAATGATATTTCACCAAAGAAAGCACAACATATGTTTTCTCCCCATGACATGATACAGTTTAAATCTTTATTCTTTGGTCTATTTAAAATGTTTTCCAGCTGTGTTTTTAGATTTCAATCAGTGGTGCGAGTTGAATAATGTCCCCCTATAGTTCTATTCTGCTCTGTTCTATTCTGTTCTGCTTTCTTCTGCTATGTTCCGCTCTATTCTGTGCTCATCTATTATATTCTGTTCTGTTCTGTTCATTGCCAACATGTTAGCGCTCTCTCTAACTATCGATGCTACTTTGTCCTAGTGATGAAGCAAGCGGGCCGTTGTTGGGTCGATGTGTGTCATTGTTATATTGATGTGAGGACAGACCCCTGGGGCCTACAGCCTTCTGTTCCCCTGAAAGCAATAAATCTATGGCCTACTGTTCCCTGTACTGTACCCAGCATAGCCTCTCTCTCACTCACTCACACACACACACACACACACACACACACACACACACACATACACATAACTTTATGCTGTTCTCCTAACAACATAACTTCACATGCAATAAGGATATCTGCATTTTAGATTTAAATGTGCATTATGCCTGTTTTTTCTTTTTTGTGTGCATGTCTGTGTATGTTTGTATGTGTGTGTAAGCGGTGCTGTGTTCTGTTTCTGTATGAATCATATTAATTCCCTTCAGTCAGCCAGTAGAGGCCACTCACAGCATTCAGTACAGACAGACAGCACATACACACACATAGAGTCGACAGCTGTCCATTAGAAAGAAGGGGAGAGGGTGGACAAGTGACAGAGAGGAAGGAAGCGGTAAGAAGAGAGGAAAGGAGATGTAAGGAATTGGAACAAGAGAAAAGAGGCAAAAGGAAAAAAGAGAAGAAAAAGGAGAGAGAGGGAGAGAAGGGGGATTAGAAAACAGAGAAGGAACGAGAGACAGAAAAAGAAAGGTAGAGACAGCGATGATGATGTGTGTTATATTTTGTTTATTCCTGTTTACTCCCCTCAGCTCTGCGTCGCTCACAGTTGCTGTTTTCTGAGTGAGAGAGAGAGAGAGAGAAATTGGTGAGAATTAGGAATTGACACTTGTTCAGTTTTCCCTGTGAGGAGCAAACAGTGGAGTTTAGTTCCCCGTCGTCACTATAATAATGTCTGCGCTGTGCATTCACACTACTGTAGTAATGCTGTTTTTGCCTGTTTCCCCGTCTGTTATTGGCTGCAGGAGAGAGAGAGGAGAGGACAGATATTGATAGACGGAGAGAATGAGAAGCAGAGAGAAAAATAAAGAAAGACAGACAGATAGGGAAGAACAGAGAGATGGAGAAAGGAAGAAAGAGGAAGCGAATAAAAGAAAGAGTGACAGAAGAGAAGGGAGAAAGATGGGGAGAGAGAGAGAGAGAGAGAGAGAGAGAGAGAGAGAGAGAGAGATGTAGAGAGATGTAGTCATCTATCAGTCCATGGTAAAAGCTGATAAATGGTTTATGCTGGTGAAAATATGAACTGCAGCCTGCCTCATTGATCTGAAGCTGAGAAATGCTGTGTTGGTTCAACTAGAGAA
>CABFOQ010019686.1:0-17250 GCA_900660455.1 Gephyroberyx darwinii
TCTCTCACACACACACACACACACACACACACACACACACACACACACACACACACACACACAGGCCTATTCTCTTCTCTACCTTGTCAATAGCTATGTAACAGACCATTGTTAACATGTTAGGGATCTTTTCTAACATCATTATGGATTAGTCTGTCAGACGCTTCACTAGCCTGGGCTTAAGTGAATGTGGAGGAGATATCTAGCCAGGAAATGATTAGCTCTGTTCACTAGAGCTTGAAGCTTGTCAGTGTTTTCTACTCAAACAACAACCACTTGCCCTGTCTGTTTTTTCTCGGAGTGTTTCTCGCATCGGCTGTGATGCAGAAACCATATGTGGGCGACAGGCTGATGTACAACTGAGAAACAAAAAAGGACAGGGTGCTGAAACTGAAGAGAGAAACCGTGAAGGTGCTTTATAATGCCCAGGAGTTGGAGTAGTAGACTGCTATTTATTTATTAACCAGGGCTGGGACAAAAGTTTCCTACAAGTTCACGGACAATTGGAGGGCCATCCTGGGCCCCCCACGTCCAGGGCCTGGGACAACATACCTAGTTGCCCCCCTCAACAACGAGAGTACAAAAGTCTGTGGCAAAAGTCTTGTCTTGTGGCACATGTAAAAAAAAAAAAAAATCTGTAAAGCAAAGATGAAAATAATGAAATGAAAAGTTTCTAAATATGAAAAAAGTACTATAAAGAGCAGTAATTTAAAACAAATGCAGAAAACAAAAAATAAACTTTTGTACTGTATGTGTAAATGTGACCAAAAGACAATAAAACCTTTAATTATGAAATGCTTTTTTGTGTATATTACTGCATAATTACTGTGAAAGAGCCACCATCATTATTAGCCACCTCCAGGACCAGTCTCAAACCTTTTTAAGCATGCTGAAAGATTTTGGAAAACACAGAGGGATCAAACATTTGTTGGATTATTGTTACTTTGATTGCTGTGACATTTTGATTTCATTAACATTTACATCAGGTTATCGTACTTTGAATGCATCACTGGAAAACGTTTTGAGTCCTTGATTACTTTCTGAAATCTTCAGCCACATGTCGTATTTTGTTCATAATTGCTGTCAACCTCAGATAATCACACTTTAAATGCTAGAAAACATTTTGAATTTTCAATACTTGTTTGTGCCTTATTTGGTCTCTGCAACCACACCTTGTGCATATTGTATTTCATTACACAGCAATGAATGTCGCTTTTATTTTCTTGCTGCATCAAAGTTGTTATTTAATGAAGGAAACAAGACAATAACTAAAAAAACTAAAAAGGCCCACAACAACTTATACAAATTCAGATTGAGTGAGTGAATGAGTCCCCTACTGTTCTTTTGAAATTAGTATTGTGGGGGCCCATAACCCCCATAGGAAAGAGAAATCCAAACATGGGGGGGGTCCTATGTCTGGTCCCCCCTGACGTCAAAAGATTTGAATGTTTCAGGCTAATATTGCAAAAACATTCTACCCCCGACTGAGTACCCAGTAACAGAAACTTTTAATTGCCATCATCAGGACCGGGAATCAAGATTTGTAATTCTGCAACGTAATTCTGGATGTGTGTGGTTTCCATCAAGGGACCCCAAGCAACGAGTTATTAATTATTATTAATGGAATACGAGGCTCCGGTAATTCCAGCGACTGTCTCTCTGACTCTGTCGCTCACCTAATCTCTCCCTTCGTCTGTCACTCTCTCCATCTCTCTTCCTCAGTGTCATGTGCGCTGTCTGAAAATAGCCTCAAATTAAAGCGGACGATCTGCACTTTCACCTCATCGCCGCAAAACAACGAGTAATTCAGCAGAGAAAAGAATGTGTGTGTGTGTGTGTGTGTGTGTGTGTCGTTTTGATAAAAGTAAATCCCGTCACAGTAATCCTGGATACCTAACGTAGCTGTCTCTTGCCTTTGAAGCTCAACAATTTAAAAACAACTCAACTACGGGCTGCGGCGAAATGAGTTCTACAAATGATGTCAGTTTGACGCTTGAAAAGCATGATACGGACACGAGCGGCTGAAACACTCGAATGCTATGCTCTGTTTTATCCAATTACCATATGAAGGAGACTTTAAATGGAAGGAGGGGAGAGTGAGGAAGCTCTATGTTGCATAAAGCTGACAAGGGGAGATTATTTTGACACATGTAAATAAAAAGTGCATTTCTCCATTATTGGGAATTATCTAGCATTAGCCAAACACTATGATTCCCCTTCATCTCTCTCTCTCTCTCTCTCTCCCTGTCTATCTCACTCTTCAACGCCAAAAAGAAGCCTGCTCCTCTCTGTGTCATGATTAACCATTTGACAAGAGAAACAATGTATGCTGTATGTGCACAATTTACTTTTGGCCTTGACTTCACAGACTAGAATGGTTGTGAATGGGCATTACTAGTTTAACCCTCTGAACCGGGATTTTTTTACATGCATTATGTAAAAAAAATCGCCAAAATTTAACCATTTGTCATAGCTAGATCCTGTAAAAAGCAAAGAATTCTGCGAACTTTCGCACAACCGAAGATCGCTGAATCCTTCCTGTTCCGGTATTGGTATCGGTCATGTCAGGAAAAATAAAAGCATCTAAGATTAAAATGTAGAGATTTCATCAAAAATCACCTGATTCCCCATGCATCATTTCAAAATTCATCAAAAATAAACTGTTTGTCCGTTTGTGCAAGCGAAATACTGTAAAATAGATTTTCAGAAATTCAATTTCCGTGTTTTCTTTCTTCATGATTTATGGGATTATAGCTGTTTTATACTGCACAAATACATTTTTGTGTCATTTGTCTTGTAGCCATGCTTGTGCTGATTCCATAGGGATGCAGGACTTATATACTGCAGCGGAAAATGAGCCCACAGTGAGTAAAAAGGTGAAAGGAGCAAAAATTGCCCAGAAAGTGTTTGGGGTTCAGAGGGTTAATAGTAATAACAGCATTTAATATCTTTGACGAGAGAACCAAAAACTGGGTTATATTTACTGAACACACACACACACACACACACACACACACGACAAAACCATTATAAAACCATACACTTCTGTTATATTAAACGAATGAATGACAGTCCACCTTCATAGAAGTTAATAGTCTTCTCTATGCATTGCAGGGCTGTGGCCAGCTCAGCTCAATACAAAATTGTTACACAGCATTCTCAGTTATTGCTCTTCATTCTTAATGGGTTGAGTATAACAAGCCCCTTGCACCAAAAGGCTCTGCTTCTCAATCTGTCATTTTTGAAAAGAATTCGATTTCAGCGGTTCCGGTTTTGCAAAATGAAATGAGCCCAGCATCGATGCATGAAACCTGAACTCGTGTCCGACTCGTACCTAGAGCATAGTGATGCCCGTTGCAGCAGCTTTAGAATGAGGCTCGCTAAGCATAGCAATTCGGGCATGCGGCTCTGAATACCCTGTTGAAGTAACATGCACATAGTTCTTTCAGAGGCATGGTATTAGTAGTTGTGATGGGGGAGATATCACATTCACACCTGAAGCCTTGAATCACGAAGTCAAATAATGAATCATAGTTTATACATTCAGTCGATATAAACGTGGTGTGTGTGCTGAAAAGAGAAATATTGATGCACCCAGCTGTGGTGTGAGGAAGCATAGCAATTTTGTATCAAACTGGGCACTTTCAGAGCAGCCAACACGGCATTGATGGCATGTTATAGATACATTCTGTTGAAATCTGTTAGACATATAGGGCACTCGCCCTATATGTCTAATATTCTTCTATCAATATGTGTTTTTCTTACGTCAACCCTGGATCCTTTCAAAGCTTCTTACTGATACAGGCAATATAGGCAGATATTGCCTGCATCAGTTTATTCAACTGAATAAAAAGCATGAGGCCAAGGCTGTTGACTGATATGAAGTGAACTAATATTCTCTGAGAAACATTTTTTCTGCACCCAGATAGTGAATGCATTCCACTTGTGTATTCTGCTGGAAAGAGCATAACACCTCGCATACACTTGAAAAATATCAATCTTACCAAGTTATTAACTCTAGTATTGAGTCTTAAAATGATTAATCATTTCTTATGCAAATCAACATTTTTCTTTCATTTTCTTAATATTAGTGGTGCATCTTATTTTGCCTTAAGATATTGACAAAAATCTGCAAATTAGTGAATACTGCACTGGAAACAATTGGAGTTATTCCATTGGCAGTATTTGCACAGATTTTGAGTCTGAATACGAGACTAGATGACTTTAAGAAGGGTAGTTTGCAGTGTACATAGCTAAAGGAGAACTGAAATTATTAATCTCAGCATTTTTCCCCCCTCGCCTTCCCTTAGTGATGGTTTTCTAAAGTAACAGCACAGTTTTCAAAATGAAAAGTCCATCTTAACTGGGATGGTCCTGGCAGTCACTCCTCTGCTTATCATAGAGACTAAGATGTTTTGAGCAGCATAAGCAGAATTTAGCTTGCTGATCCAGTGAATGATACAACCAGCTAACCCTCCTGTTGCGCAACACATTATCAGTCAATGTTCAAGTAATAATTGGTGGCATTTTTATATAAATAAATGTCTGTTTTGCTACTCTCTATTGCTGATTGGCATAACATAACAGTGATTCAACCTCTAGTCAGTTAATGAAAGCTTTTCCATTTGCTGTTCTAAACACCTGGTAGGTCTGGTAGGTCTTTCCTGGGAACAATCCTCTGCCACACAGGAAGTGATGCGTTTCATGTTTTCAGCAGCAGCAACAGCGGTTTGTTTGGAATAAATAGAAGAAGAACTGGGTAGTTAGCATGAGCAGCGATAGCCACCATGCCTGAACAGACAAAGAAAAGAGCATGGAATCTCATTTCATCTGGAGTCCATTTTTCATTGCCATTTTGAGGATTCCCTCCTCAATCAAAAAGTTGGACTGCCATGTTTTCTTTTGGTCTTCCTCTTTGAATCTCCCCACAACCCAAGATGGGCAAGGAGCAAGATTTCTGACTTTTGAGGGTTCCAGAACATAGATCTGCTAAATTTGTACTCAGACCTACAGATCGATATAGGCTGTGATTGGTTACTCAAATTACTATCCAACATATACATGACTGAACAGAAAGACTATCAACCTAACAGATTTCCTGCCTCTGGTGAAGTTAAAATCCCATTTGGTTGAACAATGGCCAAACTTGTGAGCAGAAAGTTACCAGTGCAAATACTCAGACTACAATGGAGTTTAGATATTGGATTTGAGCTTTCATTGAAAGTTACAAACAAGAAATTATTTTGCCGTCTGTTTTTACTGCAGTGAAAAATGTACAGTATTCAGGGAGCCTTTTCATCTGAAGCCAGCAGTGCATTGGAAAGGAGAGGAGAACAGAGGGGAGTTGAAGGTACAGTGAATATTGCTTCTATAGCCTGAAACATGAATCACTTTAAAAAGGCCCACAGAGACACAAAGGAATGACTGCAATACACACACACAAAAAGTATTGGTGTGTGAAATGCCATTGTAGCGACTACAGAAGAATGACTATAAATGAAGAAAAAGTTAGGTTCTTCTTTCTTTCTTTCTCTCTTTCCTCCACCCTGTCTTTCCCTCTCCCTATCTCTGCATCGCTTATGTATCTCACACTACTTCACACATTCCCCCAGATATCATTACAGAGCACTGGGCAGGATCTAATCCAACTCACATTTAATAAGTAGTGACGTCTTTAGGAACTGAGGGAGAATGGGGGGTGGAGGGATTGTGGGAGGTATGGAGGAAAGAGGGTGGTAGAGAGACAGATGGGGAGAAAGAGAGAGAGAGAGGGAAAGAATGGAGAAAGTCTTAATAGCTAGGACTCAGATTCTTTCTAATGAACTGTAGATCCATGGTTAATTTCTATTTTAATGTGTGGCATGGTGCCTCGCAACTGCTGCCTCACAGCAAGAAGGTCCTGGGTTCAATTCCCGCCTGGGTGCTATTGACTCTGGGGTGCCCAGGTCGGTTATCTCCAGGGCCTTTCTGTGTGGAGTTTGCATGTTCTCTTCCACAATAAGAATCCCGCTTGAAAAAAACATGCAAGAAGCTCGCCATCTCCCGTCCTGTCTGACCATGACGTAGACCCAAGATCTGGAGCTGTTGGTCCCCGGGTGCCATAGAAGGCCGTCCACTGCTCCTGGCTGCCCCTGGAGGGGCAGCGTAAAACAGTATGGGGTAAATGCAGAGGACTAATTTCCACAGCCACCCTCCCTGCATGCGTGCGTGTGTTTGGCGGCCACTGCATGCTGTGTGTGTGACAACAATGTAGATTAATAAAGTGTGTTATTATTCTGTGATGTTTGTGACTGGGAACTGATTATTTCATTCTTGATCAATTTTGTGTTTACATGTCAGCTATTAAGCTAGCTAGCCATAGCATATGGTCAGCTAACCATCACATTCTTTTTGTAAACGCTTCTGAATTGCACACTGCATCTAGTAGAAGCTAACATTAGCCTTGGCTAGTAGTCACATGTTAACATGAACTAAATTATCCTGCTAGCTACCTAGCTGGCTAACAGTTTGTTCAGGTTAAGTGAGCTGACTCTTCTCAAGCTGACTCTTCTCAAGCTCCAACTCAGAGTGTTTTGGAGTAGAGTCTAGGGCTGAAGACAAAACAGTTTACTGAGCCACTAAATACAATACACCTAAAATACACCAACTTCTTGGTAAATGAGCTTTTTCATCAAATGAGAGAAATGCCAAACTTTGGAGTCAGCTTTCCTCACAGACTCAATCTATCATCTACTGCAACCCACCAAATAATGCGGTCATGTTTTTTATTCCATCATCTGCAGATTTACAAATGTATAAAGATAAAGTACATACATTTTGTATAAAGTCTGTGGATAGAGGCTGATATGTTTTGCTGTCAAGTTATTGATTTTGTGATTCATTTCTACCTTTTTAGACACATTGTTAGCATTATGTCCATGGACAAAGGCTCCTGCCTTTTTGAAAATGTTGATGTTTACTTTACTTGACTCATGTACAATAGTTCTGACATTTCACCTTTATGTAGTGGAAAAATAAGAGAGGAGGGCAAACATTGTCATAGTCAGATTTGAATCCACATACTATGCTTCCAAAAAGTGAAACCCAAAATGAAACATACCATACTAAAAAAAATGACATATTTTTAAGGTCTTGTATTTATAAGTTTTTCATTTTTCTTTTTTTTTTTTAAGTTTGTTTATAGATCTTAGAAGTTTATACAAAGAGACGCCCATGCCACATATTCTACATATTGTGTTTCTATGCTTCTTGAACCTGTTTTAATGTTGTCATTGTTCCTTTTGGCCCATTCCTTTGGTGACCTTTTGTCCCCTAGTATTCTCCTTCAATGTTATCCCGTGCTACATTTTGCTGCATTAATGTGATCCTTGCTACCTTTGGCTGTTTCATTGTGTTCCCGGGTTTTCTCTTCGCTGCTTAGCTGTCTAAGAAAATCAAAGCATAGCGCTAAGGCTCCTGAGCAGAGTGACAAGAGAGGCTTAGTATACTGCCCTCCATGCTGTTAACCATAATTCTTTCTAGTGGATTATTAGTGTGGAAATACTGTACAAGCCCTGTTACAACACACACACTCAGCCAATAACAAGGCGGTGATGTACTACAAGCCCCCAAAGAGGGAGAGGGAAGCAGAGGATGAGACAGAGAGAGAGAGAACAGGGAGATATATTAGCCATAAAGACTGTTTGTATTTGTTTTGATAAAGCAGAATACAGTCATGCTTGAGGGCGTGTCATCCATACAGGGGCTGGCCAATTCATATATTATAGAGGAACCTTTTCTTGTCGCTCTTGGTAATGTTTTAGAAGGAACTCCAAAAATCTGTTAAATTCTCTCCATTTGTATATTATTGTCTCTCAGATGGAGCCCAAATGTAAATGTCCTGTACTTATATAGCGCCTTTCTAGTCTTTTCGACCACTCAAAGCACTTTACAATACACTCTCATTTACCCCTTTCACACACATTTATACACTGATGGCAGGGGCTACCATGTAAGGTACCAACCTGCACATCAGGGGAGACTAAGCATTCATACGCATTCACACACCGAAGATGCAGCTTCGGGGGCAATTTGGGGTTCAGTATCTTGTCCAAGGACACTTCGACATGCAGACTGGAGGAGCTGGGGATTGAACCGCTGATCTTGTGAATAGAGGCCGACCTGCTCTACCTCCTAAGCCACAGCCGCCCCAAATCTAGTTGATATGTCAGACCGATGCTCCCTCACTCCTCTGAGGTCTCCTTAGATCACAGCAGAGTGGTTTTCTTTCTCCTGCAACTGCCCAGGTTTCTCTCCTGTAGTTATGGGAGTTACACACAAACTCCTCCTCCCCTAACTCCTCTGACCTCTGATTGGTTAACTTCATACCCAATTATTTACCCAGCTGATTCTACTTGATTTAATTAATGCAAGCGGAGGTTTGTTTATTTTCCACCTGCACTAACTCCCTATAAACTTTTTTCATTTTACAAACATTTAAATTTAGATGTTTTATTTCAGTTAAGAAAAGGCTAATTCTGATTAAATACGGTTTGTAAGTTTTCAAGCATGACTGTACACACCCTGTTAAAAAAAGGGTGAGAAACACAGAGAGAGTAGGGGGGGTATTAGCCATAAAGTCTGTGATGTGGATTATTACAGGACTATTAGAAGCCCTGTTCTAAACCATTGGGATTTTTAACGGGGAGTTGGTTTTATGGAGCTGAACAGGTGTCTACTCGTGTTTTCTGCAGGGAACCAAACACTTGAGTGCCATTCTCTGTTTAGAGCAGTGATAACGCTGTGCAGCCAGGCCAGTAGTCGACGGGAGTGGAATCTGGTTTTCATCAGAAACAAGTCAACCAGAAGCAGAATGTTTTCAGTTTGGGAGGCGGCCAAGCCCAGAATGAGCAGCTCTAGGTCATTTCTCTGCATATAATTCAATGTTTGTGTGGCATATAATTTCCCACAGACAACGTTTGTGCTAAGTGTGTGTGTGTGTGTGTGTGTGTGTGTGTATGTGTGTGAGTAAGCCCAGTGGCAATGCAAGTGAGTCATATGACATATATGAGATTCTCTGGGTTTAAAAACATATTGCTAAAGAGATAAGGTGTGTGTGTGTGTGTGTGTGTGTGTGTGTGTGTGTGTGTGACCATAAAGATAACTCCCCACCCATTACAATTTAGTTCTAGTTCAAGTTCACCAAAATTGAACTTGAACTAGAACTACAGAGGAGCAATAGGAAGTCAGTAACAATTTTGATGTCAAGGATTACAGGGATGTGTGCTCATGCCGCGTGCCTGCCAGCGATATGTGCATGAACAGATCCTATTCAAAACTTATCAACCCATTTTGTGGATATGTTGGCCAATTTGACTTTGATGTAAGTCCTTGAAGCAGTAATAATAGCCATATGTATATACAGTAGTTAGAATGAAAAATGTATGTGGTATTGAATTGTCATCCAACATAGAACTATCTATATCTATATATTACTTTCTATTCCATATGAGCCATGACGTACGGAGAACAACATTGAGAACAAGAGAATTTTAACATAATATTGTTTTCTTCATAAAAAGATTACTGGTTGGTTAACTAAGCTGTACATTCGTTCATAGTAATTCTGCATCTCCTGCACAAGAACATCAGTTTCCTCTTGGGAAAAGCTTTTTGTGGCAAAGCCGCTCCAGACTGTTCTCTTCCATCACCAAATTGTCAGAGCACCGTGGGGATGAGAGAGCTTTTAAAGGGTAGGAAAAGAGGCGATTCGATTCATAATAGGCTCACCATGCCTGATAACGTATTCCTCCTAATCCAACCCTGTTTCCAACAGCGCCGCAACGCCTCTGGCCACAAAATTGCCAAAAATCAGTTGCCACATCCTGACTGCTTTGCGCCGCGCGCCATTGATTCACAGAAATAGAGCCCCTAGTCTGGTTGTACCTGCTCCTCCCATAGTGAGTCAACTGCCCAAAGCAAAACACAGACTCTATGTTTGAGCTCAGAGTTAGCGAGGTTAGATGCTGATTTGTGATCGGCTCGACATGCTAACTCAATATGTTCTATCTGACGTGTGTGTCTGCACATTTGTGAATGAAGCGTGATGTTGCTGCACAGTGTGGTTTTATCACTGTGTGTTGGTGGAACAGACTCCGTGGATGTGTGCGTGCTTCTGCTACTACATTTCTCTTACTATGTCGTCTTATTGCTGTGTGGGGGTGGAGTGTGTGTGTGTGTTTCATCACGCAGAACATTTCATTTCATTTTCATTGCCACGAGAGCATGCACACACACACACATTCTTGATGTTCATTAAGACCAAGCTTAACTTCGTCTGTGAGGAGAAATTTCACATTCCCTCCATCCATGCCTTCAATCAGTCTTCCTGCCCTCTCACGTCATCTGTTATCCACCCCTCCATCCATCCGTATATCCATTCATCTATTCTGTTCTAGGACAGGAATAAAACTTTGTGGCCCCACTAATTCGCTGCATCCCTCCGTCCCTACATTCTTCTTTTCATCCATTCGTTCACTCATCCCCCAGGATAAACCGAAGACAGGGAATATATTCCTTTCTATCACAGTGGATTTAGGAGACCATCTAAAGTTAATGAGGGGTTTTAAAAGTTAAGAGGAAAACAGAGCAGAGCGTAATAGAGGAGAGTTATTTAGAGGGAGATGAGTGTAAGTGTGTAAGCATAAGTGTGCTTGAGTGTGTGAGTGTGCATGTGTGTGTCAGTGACGTGCGCTGACGTCAATGGCTGGGGAGGCATTGGCTAGTATCAGAGCCAGATTTACACATGAACCCAATAGAGGTAGCTTAAATTCACCATTCAATTGGCAGGTTGCACAATGACTATTTATGTTTCATATTTCATATCAGCATTCTTTACAACACACGCATTCACGTTTTATAGGTGAATGCAGTTCCACTATTCATACCCCCCATAGTCCCATAGTTCTTTTAGTTTTAAAAGTCTCTCCGTCTCAATAGAGATGATTGCCTGGGATGAAAGTCGTCCTTGGTCAGTCCGATGCCGACTGTGTTTTGAGTCCTTTCACAGCAGAGAATGACCTTTCAACGGACGCTGTTGTAGCTGGTATAGTGAGCACCAGCTGGAGTAACTTTGTCGCCTTGGGAACCGTCTGCATCAGATCATTCTGGGCCAAAAAACTGAGGAGCTGTCTGGTGGTTTGCATTCGTTCCTCACCATTTGTGAACTATACAATCCGATAAGATCAGCCTTTAGTCTAACAAAGTCAAAGTACCTTGCATATTTTGATAGGCTCTGCAGTTGGTGTCAACGAAATGTTGTGACATTTCATAAAATTTTGTGCAATCGATCAAACCAAGGAAAGTTAGCTCACCAAAATGATCAAACCTAGCTTTAGCTAGATTTGTAAGGTTAGATATAATGTTTTCCATTTTTGCCTAATATTTATTTTATTTTATTTTATTTTATTTTTTTAAACTTTTTGTAACAGCTATTTTCATTGGAGTATGACAGGTGAGGCTCTGCCTCCCCTGCCTCCCTTGACCACATGTCCCTGGTGTGTGTGCTTTATTTGTTAGGATGGATCTGAGTTTTCAAACTTTGGAAAGAGGATTTGATGAGGTTGGAGACATTTTTGGCTGGGCGTCACTTTGAAAAAATACCATTTTCTTTTCAATAACAGCTGACCTTGTGTCCTGCGACTAAAAGTGATGCTAGTGCTACTGTCCTGTCACTAAATGTGGGTGTCCCATCTATTTTGTTAAACTATCATTGCTCATAATACTTAAGTGCGATGTAGCTGAGATATAATATAATGCTGTTATGCATGACATATAAAACCTATTAGAACCTATCAAGTTGGAGGTTTCCAATATGCCATAATTATACCATATTGCCGCTTATTGGAGGTTAATACAGCTCTGAAAATCTGGATTTATTTTGGGTGTTGGCACCTGGGACTGCACCATTGTCTTGAGAGACAAAGCTTTGGATGGCACAACAGATGCAGAGAGAGAGGTCTCCCAACTAGGCACTACAACAAAGACAGGAATGATTCTGGTCAAGCCTCGATAGGCCAGAGGGGGAAAAAAGCAAGACAATCTGTGCCAATAACTACAGATGGTAATAAGTGCCTTTTGTGTGAGTCAGAGCTATTGATTTAGAGTCTGGTCACTGTAGTTTTCAGTGGCTGCCATGTTAGTGCTGCCATCTTGCTCCATACCACCGCTCAGTGACTGGTGATGCTCTCCAAATCTTAGAGTGTTAGGCATCTAACAATGAGGACATTTACAGCAATACAGACAAATAAATGGAAATACGCAGGAACAGACTTGTACATGCATTTTAGATTTCCACCTCCCTCTAAATAACGCCTTCTAAATAAGAAAGTATCTTTTTTGATATTTTTGGAGTTTTGTCAGTCATGATAACTACAAATTCAGATGTTTCTGCAGACAAACTCTTTCTGTAAATGGACAATCTCGTTCTGTAAATAGCTCTGAATACAACAAATTCACTGAGGGGGTGATGCTGCCAAGACAACGTAGATCATAGAGTGAATCAATGGCCAATAGCTACAAATAGAAATCACTGTTTTGTGATGTGAGCCCAAGCTGAAAACCATACCCATAAAGTTTTGCCAGTTTGTAGGTCATTGTTGTGACCACCCATGCAAAGATATAGAAAGTCTGCACAGATGGTTTTATAGCCATCTTGAAAATGATCCAATGTCTATTTAAACAACTCCCCTGTTTCATCTTCGCTCCACAATACTGTGCACTTTGAGCGGGTGCTTTGGTAGCATATCATCCAGCAAAATATTGAGCTTTCCGGCAATTAAAAAAAAACTGTACGTACAGAAACTGAATGCTGCAAAAATGTGGCCCTCAAAGTGCATCTGCTGGCTACAGGGATTTAAATTAAATTAAATGTCCCCCAGTGGAAATCGTTTCCGTAGCTCTTCGACAAACATATAATAGGTAACTATGCAACACTCATACATCAAGTGCATACAAAGGCAATAAACCTGGAAATCACTCAACAGACAGCGAGTCAGCAATAAAGAAATCAATAAGAGAAAAAGTGCCCAGGTCAGAATTAAGAGCTAAATTCAAGTAATGCTCACTGCTATAGCCGTTGTTCTGTAGTAGATTTGTATTGACAACTTTCCCAAGGAGCAGGGTGAGGTAGAAAGGCCCATGAAACTGCATGTGAAACTAAAACTGTCTATTGGGACCAATATTAATGCTATTGTTTTAGGGCAGTATGGCCAATGCTGTCTATTCAATGGTATAGGAAATATTCCACTCCAGTGTTTTTAATCATAGATCTTTGACAATGACTAATCTCCCCTGTGAGGTGCCCTTTGTGGGTCCCACGCTCTATGTGGAAGTTAACCAGAGCAATGCTGTGGGGCTTTGGGGAGAGAAGGGGAAAAAAAGCTATTTTGCCTCTTCCGACAGCCAAAAATGGAAATTGGTCTCACTGGTGTGACCTCTGAGCTGAAAGCCATAAAAACTCAGATTTGTCAGGTTTTCAAGTGAGAATTGTGACCAGCCATAATCATACTGCCTCCCGCTTTGCTCTAATGCCTATCTCTACCTCGGGTGTAACTATAGGGTAGCTTTTAAATGCAGACACCGACTGTTACTCAAAACCACTGTCTGAAAAAGAGATGCACTTAAAGATGGAGCTGTGAACTCATTGGCTACATTACCATAGCATTCCATATTCTTCTTGTTCTCACCAAGACCAGGGTCAATCCATTCCATTGAATTCTTCGTATGCAATGGAAACAGAGTAACGTGTATTACTTTTCAACAAATCATACACCACTTGATAGGCACTTCTATACAAAGTGACTTACGATATCGTAAGTGCATACATTTTAATGTGGGTGGCACCAGTGGGAAAGGAACCCCCTAAGCCTGACAGTGTTAGTCCCATGCTACAGACAGAGGACTCGGATATGGATGAATCTGTTAGGAGTCAATTGAGATGAAAATGTGCCAACAGCTACAGATGCAAATCAATGTCTTTGGTGTGAGCCCAGGCTCAAAACCTCCACACTTTTCCTCACAGAGATTTGCCAGCTTGAATATCAGTGACCACACTCAGACCTCTCTTCAGCCTCCTGCCCATTTAGGAGAAAAATGGAAAAATTAGGAGCAGGTCTTGGCACTGGGAATGCAGCGTCAGTATTTTGAATCACCCAAAACTTTAAAAAGCACCTTTTTTTCTATTACCCAGAGGCTCTAGTAGCTTTTTGACAAATGAAGATACAGCTTCAGAAAGTAGAGTTCTTGTTTTTTTACATTTCATCCATCCCCGAAGAGGGCATTTCTCTTTTAGCCCTCTGGTTAGGGTGCAGCATCAGCCAGGTTGCAGCACCCTTGGAGCAGGTTAGGGTTAAGTATCTTGCTTAAGGACACTTCAGCGGGTATGGCCACGTTGGGAATCAAACTGTTGCCCTTCCGGTCCCGGGGTGACGTCACTAACTACTAGACCATCCTGTTCCCTTGCACAAATCAAAAGCAGTTAATTTGGCATTAACCAGACTGCATTCCGCTTATTTTTCAGTCTTTCTAAATCATATTAGCCACACCATTCTTGATGTTATGGCCAATGTCTCACCAGCAGATGAAACATCTGCAGGACTGGTAGAATTGAAGTTGTTATATAAAGAAAGTCTGAGAAATAAAACTTAGGTTAGGTTATTGCATGTGTGCACAACACACACAAGGACAACATGACACAGCTCCAGTTGCAAAAGGTGTACAATTTATTTTTGAGACGCCCCTTCACAACTCCCTGCTGGCTGACTGGAATTTACCCAAGGCTATGCCGTCAAGTCTAAGCCTGTGCCAACAACTACAGGTGGAAATCAGTCTCTTTGGTGTTGGTCCAAGCTGAACTCCGTAGAGGTTTACTCATAGAGATCTATCTCCACTGTCTCTCACTTGACTGAAATTCACATTTGTGTTCTTAATCTACCTGGTGCACGAATTTATGCCAACAATTTAAGATGGCAATCAGCAATCACTGGCCTTTTCTCACAATTTCATTTTATTTCATTGCATTCTAAACATCGGTGGTGATATTGTAGTAGGGGAATGTGGTTAAGGGCATTGGATTTTTTCAACATAGCATCACATTCTGCTGGGAGTCATGACGGCTTACCACGGCAGCGTGAGTTCAGATCAGCCACTTTATCGCATCTTTCTGGTCACCCTTGATTCAAAGTAAGTCTCATTAGGGAAACAGCATGTGGGAAAAACATGTCTGGTCTAAAGAGGAGAGGAGCCGTGCCCTGCCTTATTTTAGTATTTATGACGCATTTGGACACACTTTCAATCCCACATATTGAAGCACAGATATCCTTCTGGAAGCTTCTATGCTTTAATCCTTGGGCTAATACCAACGTGGCTAAATCCAACTGGATATCTATCTACCTTCATGTCTTCTACAGTTGGAGCTTATGCCGAAGATACTTTTAGCTATTGGCAAAGAATCCTTGCTTTTTTCCCCCCTCTACGAAGACTAGACGGCATTACTCTTTCTTTGTTATGCAGTTCAGACACAGAGCCAGACTGGCCAGCAGGAGGCTTGGGAGGATTCCCGCTAAGCTAGTCCACATTTTAGGGGATTTTTGATTGAAATATACAGGGATTCCTTAGAGGTTTAATCAGTTATCAGCATGGCTGAATGTTTATTTGTGGTTCTGTTGGATTGGGGGTAAAATTCAGTAGGTTGTTTGCATTGCAAAAGAAAAAAGCACTGTCCTGATATATATTAACAAGGAGCATGTTATGTACGTCTTTGCTGTAGAAACTTTAGTGCCAGTCTAAGTCTTAAGTACCTGCCTTAAAGGGAGATTATACTGTATATATGGCATTGGGGCGCTTTGCATCGTCTGTCTTTTGTGTTCACATTCACTGTTGCACTGAAAGAAAAGGAACTTAAATACACCCAGATCTGGCAAAATACAGTGGATATAAAAAAGTATTTGCACTCATTGGAATAATTTATTGTTAACGTGATTTATGTAGCCTTTTTATTTACCACTGATCAACAGAAAAATACCCTATCACATCAAAGTGAAAACATATTTCCACCCCTTTACTTTGACACATCTAAATCAGCTGTGACTGGGTTGCAACCAGCTGTTTTTAGAACATGAGTTGAATGGAGATCACCCCTGTGCAATTAAGATGTTTTAAATGCTTTCAGGTTCCATCCACCTGTATCTGGGAGGTTCCTGCAGCACACTGTAAATGTTTAGTGGACAGCTGGGAGTTAAAACAGGTGTATATTTGATGAATGCCAATTGTTCGTAAATTGGATACGCGTGCCTGTTGAAACCGATTTGCAGGTAAATGCTGTTCAACACCGTAAAAGGCTGCAGACTGAAGGGTCGTGTGCAAGTAAACCAGGGGAACAGAGGGAAAAGAAGAACTTGGCGGAGTCCGAAATTGAAGTGTTTGCGTGCGTGAGAAAAAAAACAGTTTAATAGGAGAGACCTCACTGTCGGGTGTCCAGTCGGCATTGGAGGTGGACACAGATCAGATCCAGGCTGCATCTTCATCAGATGGTAGGACTATGTTATTGTATTTGTATGGCATCCATGTGATCAATCCATTACAAGTTAAATAATCTTGTGTTGTTATGAATGAGAACAGTTTGGCAAATACGCCTGTTTCAGCCTTTATTTTCTACAAGGCCACTGAAACATCTTGTTGTTGTTGAGGTTTTTCACTGTAATTGATTTTTTCATAAAGAATAAGCCGTTCAAAGAGCCTTCCCGCATGTTTCCAAACACACAAACACATTTTCGCATGTTTCCAAACACTCATAGGATTTGTACCAAACGAACCAAACTGTAGAGCTAAGGTTTCTTTTTTTCCAGGGTTTGCTGATTTACTGTTGGAAGATGGGAATGGTGTGTGTGTGTGTGTGCGTGTGTGTGTTGAGCCTTGGCTGTGTGTGTGTAGTTGTCTTAATGCATCTACTGTCTAAACTGAAATATCACCTCTGTAAAACAGCCCTGTGGACGCTAATTGACTACAGAGCTGGATGCCATACCAACTGGCAGACTCCCATCATTTTTAATGTTCATCTATCTGTGTGTGCATGTGTGTGTATGTGTGTGTACGTGCATGCTTACCCCTGCCTATGTTCTAAAGCACAAATGCACAAGCGTGTTTGCTGAATATGTATGCATGCAAGTCTCTGTGTATGTATGTGTGTGTGTGTGTGTGTGTGTGTGTGTGTCT
>CABFOQ010019690.1:9345-21809 GCA_900660455.1 Gephyroberyx darwinii
GAGGAAGAGGAGAGTGATGAAGAAGAAGACAGGACAGAAGATGAAGAGGATGAGGAGGAGGAGGAGGAGGAAGAGGAGGAGGAGGAGGAGGAGGAGGAATATAAAGGTACCATTGGTAGTTCTAGTTGTTAGCTGTTTTGTCTTATCAGGATTTTTGTATTGTAAAATACACACACACACACACATACGCGCACAAGCCAGCCAACAGAGGGCATCAAGTCACATTTGCCATATTCAACAAGACAGACTGCCTCCATATATCCCAAAACACGACTGGAAAGCCCACTGCACTGCTGACGTGCAGCGTGTAAGCAGAGAACATGCTTTGCAGTGTGTTTTTCAGCAGGATTTAAATACATACTGAAACATGCTCTGCAAAGTATGTGTACACTGAATCTCCCATTCACAGTCTTTCCCTGCAAAGACATTAATATAAATGAGGAAAATCTTTCACTGAGCTGGATAAAGAAAGCAATCACAGTAATTACACCCAAGACTAGATAAGGCAACATCTAAACTGGGCACTTCATTGATTTGCTTTATCAGATGCTCTCTCTCTCTCTTTCTCTCTGCCCTGGTGCCTTGTCTCAGACTGGAGGAGTCCTGATCTGAGGCTGCTGAGGGTGGAGGACAGGAGGTGGGGATCTGACACCAGGGGGTCCAGCAGCAGCATGGAGCCCAGTATGTCCTCTTTTACCAACGGGACACAGAGCTCTCTCAACAGCGAGGTGGAGGAGGAGGAACTTCTCTGTGTAGAGAACGACTCTCATAGGCATTTCAAAGGGCACCTCAGCGGTAAGACGCTACGTCAGCACAAGCGTGCAGACAAAAAAACTGTTCAGGGAACAAAGACATAACCTTGGCAAAGAAAAAGAAGTAAAGATCCTTGGCAACATTTCACAAAATATCTATGATGATGATTACGGTTTGTCCTTTTTCACGTAAGGACTCTAAGATAAGATGATGACCTTTAATGATCCCCGTGGGGATGTTGGATGTTGAATTGCTGACATGTATGGAATTACTTACAGTTGTTACTTACAGATGTTACCAAGAGTCTTGATTGCTAACTTATATATAGGTGACTAAATATGAAATAATCACTTTATATACAGTAGTACCTAGTGCCCAGTAAAGACTTTACTGTATAATGTTTAGGTTATCATATGGTGCTTTCCTCCCTTCAGATCACACCAGTGACATTCCTGAGAAGAACTACCGTGCCACAGACTCCGATAACGAGGAATTCTGTGACTCAATGGAGCATCTAGCCATGGAAGAGGTGTAGTATCCCTCCTAGGTATAGAGCACATTCAGCAAGACAAGGTGATAGACAGTCATGAAGCTATGGAAGCGATGTATCAATTCAAGCTGTGTTCTGTCCCATTAAGTAGAAAAGGTATTCAACCTGTGGTTGACTCTCATTTCCCCCACCCAGGGGTCGGGTGCATCAAAGGTCCAGCCATCTGGATCAAGGGCAGCCTCAGTGAGGCGAAAGGAACTTTGGGTTGAGACCAAGATGACACTGAATGGACCCCATCTTGAAGAAGGGATTGGTGCAGCCCAAAACAACTGCCCCTTGTCAAGGAGAGGGAGAGGTGGGACTACTACAGTCGCCTTTGACTCATACTGACACTGCATCCCTTCCTAATACTCTACCGTTCTCCCAAAATATGCATTTAATTCTCCTTCCTATCCATTTAAAAGTGTTAGGTTGCAACATGAAGGGGGATTTAGGCATGCACACACAGCATCACAGACAGACACATACTGCTAATGTGTCATATTTATTTATTGTTATTGCATATTGTAGCTTTAAGCTGTCATTCAGTCACATTTTTGACGTCCATTTCAGGGTCCCAGTCCCCAAGGGCTGCCGGTGGCTCTCAGATGTGTGTCAACGTAGAGGCCGCCTGCTGCTGCGTCTCACAGAGTAGGCATTCTGTTAGTGCTGCCAGAGGAAACGTCAATGAGCAGATAGCTATGGTGCTGCTGAGGCTGCAAGACGACATGGCCCATGTGCTCCACAGGCTGCACACCCTGGAGGTGCTGACTGTATCGCAGGTGAAAGACCACTGGCTATCTCGTGTTAGCCCCAGTATCTTTAGTGTGTGTTTTTTTTGCAATGCAAGGTAGTCTCACTGAAGGGTGTGTGAAAGTAAATTTGCGCAGAGTGCTAGAATTGTGATATTTATTTTTCAATATGAGAGAAGAGAAACTCATTTCATTTCAAACGCATTTTTCTTATTTCATTTTTTTCAGTCGAGATCTCCTTCCCCGAGGCAGGAAGACTCCCTACCCCTCGCACGAAAGGTCTTTAGAGAAACCTTTTCCACTGTTTATCAGCTTTTTATTTCAAATTGAAAGTTATTGTTTTGTGATGATTTTAAGAGAAACTAAATATCTTCTAATTAGAATTGCAGTCCATCATCACAATTCAATATTTTTGTAATTCCAGAGACCGTCTTGGTGGCCTTTTCACTTGTCTCCAGTCACAGTGGTGTTGACTACAACCTGGCCTCTGATTGCCCATTGGCTTGTCTACGTTTACTTACAGCGGAAGAGAAGGTGAGCAAAATACTAACCAAATGCCTCCAGGCCAATGGTCACCGGTATTATCATATTCTGTTTGCTGTAGGCCAGGCTAGTATACTGCAAAAAAAATGAATTCAAATACTAAATCTGTGTTCCAACTTTTCTCTCCCCAGGAAAATCAGCTGAATGCTTTGGGAATTATCTGAATCAGCTCAATACATGAATGCTGGTCCTACTCATGTGGGTGAAGCAGCTGCACTTTTGTTTGAAGCTTGCCGTTACCAGGCCAGGCACTAGCAGTAATGGATAGGCTACATTAGATACATTTATGTTCTAAAAAGGGTTAAAAGGAGACTCAGCAATATAGTGTAGCATCTGGAGTTCAAGGAGACTCTCTCCAGAGATGTTTTAGTAAGTGAAGGTTTAGGTATTATAAATATAGGCAATTGCTTGAAGCTGGTGCATTTGCTTCATTACAATAAGCCTATCACGAGGTGATGATGTCCTTTTTGAAAAGTGTCAAGTATCACTAGATTACAAGGAGTTTTATGTCACATAACTGAGTTAACTTTTAATTGAAATAAACTGGTGTCATGATCATACAGTAGCTATTGAGCTATGAGCGTTTTTAGTCATTGACATTGAAAAATTGTTTATTCACTGTACAATTCACAAACTATATATTTCAGTATTTTTCAGTATTTTATCCAAAGATTACTTGATATGTTTCAGAGAACTGTTTTTATGTGTGTAGCAAAGTTCTTCTAGGAAATACATATTATTTCCCTTAAAACAACCCAGAGGGACAGATTTGTAGCCTTTCATTTTCCTTATCTGGAACGTGTCAGGAGCATTTCTGTTTGGACCAAATGGATATTTTAGGTGGCAATGATGGCCATTTATGGTTAGAAAATTATATTTATTTAATAGGTTCAATGCAATGGTCTCAAAGATTTAACTTTTGCAAAATGTGTCATACAGGCCCTGGACAATCATTTTTTATCTTTATTCTTTTGTAGACTGATTTCTTCCCATGTTGGTGTGTGCTCTCCTTTAGTAGCATGCCAAGAGTTTTAGTTGACAAAATGTTTTTATGTCTTCCAAAATATTTTTTTGCCAGTTGTACAATTTAGGGGAAAAACAATGTACTGTACACCTATGGTGCAATATTATCATATGTTCATACACAATTATATCATTATAGTAATGTAATCAAGAAGTAAACTCTGTGTTATTTCACATGTAATAAAGATACATCATCATTGCATTTTTTTCTTCTAAATAGATTCAAGAGTCAAGATCGATGAGCGAAAGGCTATGTGTCCATGTGTAAAGGTGGTGTTGTTTGCCTAATACTGCCCTTTATCTTTGTGTCAGACCTGCCACTGCATGACCTTTGCAGACTGTCTCATTAGGGAATAAAACATATTGCTTTCTTGTTTATATCTGCTTGAAAAATATCAAACACGAACTGAGACGTAACTCAAAAGGTGTGCTTTTGCTCCTTCTATAAGCCTAATTATCTGGATAGTGCTTATTGTGCAATTCAGCATTCAAATATATCACTTTTATACATGTAAAACTGTTGGAGATCATTTCGTTCTATTGTAAATTCTTTTATTATTTTAAAATATATATGAAGTCAGAAAATGCTAAATAACTAATGAAAATTGGTTTGGTGTGGGTTACCTAAACGTCATATCCGTTTGAAATTGACGTGTCAGTTAAGTACTTCCGGCCCAAATAGCCTTTAGCCGCATACAGTCAATGCTGCGACTTAGCTAGAAATTTAACGATAAAGTGGGAGAAACAAGGGCGTTTGACTCTCAAGGACATTGGTGTACATAACTAACCAGCGGTTTAGTGTCAGTGGAAGTTCAACATGTTTTCCTTGTCAATGACAGTCCAGCCACAGGTAAGAAACCAAGTGACGGTGTTGTTGTTTTGGTCTAGCTCGGCTCAGTCGAGCCAGCTAGCTAACGTTAGCTCTGCTCCTGACCTGACGTTGCGATGTGATGTTTTAAATCATATTTACAGTTTTGTTAGTGGGAAGTTGTGTTTTGTCAATATGGTTATCTATTTTGGTGATAAATATCGCCTGCTTTGTTGAGAGGTTAGTTCACTGTGGAAAAGCTGTTAGCTGCCATACAGGAAACTGCGTCAATATAAGCAACTTTTTTGGCTACTGATCTATTGTAATATTGTCTGTTCTTCACATTATTAGAAGGCAACAGTGTAACTATCTGTTTCATTGATGATTGGTAATAGCAGTGGCTAGTTTGTTAGAGCGGCAGGCTTGGAAGCTTGACATTGACATTGACATTTGCCCAGTAGCCGGTATGCTTGACCCGCGACTTATTTATTAACGTAACATGCCAATCAAGTCAATGTGAGCGGCCAAGAGTGACGGGGCAAATAATTTAACCTTAGTATTCCACTTAATATTGATATTCCACAGTTGATATGTACATGTAGGCTAGCTAACATGTAGGCTAGCAACATATGGTCAGCCAGACACCTTCTAATGCTGGGAATGCTGGGACTGTTTCACTTCACTCACTGTTTGAATGCATATGATTACAGGTGACTGTCCCTCTGAGTCACCTCATCAACGTCCTCCACTCTCTAAAGAGCTCAGTGGGAAGCAGCAGCAGTGCCACCGCCAAATCAAGCAAGCAGGAACAGGCCTCTGAGTCAGACCTACAAGGCACAGAGGTATACACACTAGTAGGAGATACAGTAAGGTGCAGTCCATGTGTCCCATCAAAGAGGGTGTGACGATGTCCCTAATCACTTTCTCTCCTCCAAACTCTCTTCACGTGTTCCAAAAACATGCCTCACAATCATTTTGTGGTGTGATACACATAACTGATATTTACATGTTAATTTGTATATGTGTGTGTGTCTATAGCCCATATGGGGCTTGCGGGAGCTTGGCCTGTCAGACCTTGGAGTGCGACAGCTGGATGAGCTGGCGAATGGTGTGTTACCTTGCCTCGATCAACAGGGAGCGTTGTTGCCATCCAACCTCAGCAGTCAGACAACCTGGAGTACTTCCCATCTCTCCACACACTCTTTCTTCTATAACAAGCACGGTGAGACTGTGTATCTTTGTAATGAACAAAGATACACTGGTGCATGCTTTCTTTGTGAGTTTGGCATGTTCATTGTTTACTATTGTTGTTTATCTGTACTGGCGCGCTATCATGTCATCATTGACTTTTGACTAACTAAGGGTTTTCAGCACAGCTTTGTGCATGAGTATTACTCAGAATCAATACTGTAATATATAGGCTTTACCACTTTCACTATGACTGTGTAATAAACAGTCCTTTTCCTCTCTTCTCAGGGTTCTCAAGTGGCCCCATATCTACGATTCCCCCTGTTTTCTGCAGACAGAGCCCCTCACCTCTTCAGTCCATCTACACAGAGCTCCAACATTTGCCAGGTAAATATGAATTAGGCTTAAACTTTTGGCAGGTACCTATTAATTCACTGGATATGTCATTTCTACATGAAAGAGACCAACAATACCACTGAGAGGATGTCAAATGTGATGGTTAATTGTCAATATTGTGCATTTTGTGTTTGTTTTCCCATTGTACTTAAGTGTTAAAGTTAAAAAGTGTACCTTTTTCAGACACTCTAATCCAGAAAACTCTGAAGTAAAACAGACGTTTTTTGAATTTTGATTATTGTTTTGCATGTTATCTATTCAGACAACATTATTTATTTACTGTATACTTCAAGTTTGGGTCCAGAGCAGAGGGTTTAAAACTCTGAGGAACAAAACCAGACGACTGCAGTCAGCCTTCGACCGCCCTTCGGAATCTGATGGCTTTACACCATCTTTTATGAAGGTAAAACTTTATACTTAGCATTGTTTACAGATTGAATAACAGATTGGATGACTGAAAGTCATAATCCTTGCATGTTGCAGCTAAAAAGTATATTATTGTTCACATTTTGGGCAAATGAAGGATACTGTTTAAAACTACTCACCAGTGTAGTCCTGTTTAAATATCCTAGCGCCTAAATTTTGATCTGACGAAGAGTCGTGGGGCTTGAAACACTCAAGAGTAAAGGTAGCTTATCGTGGACTGCAGGGTTTCCTGACACGTGACAAGGGGATGGAGGTGGAGACTCTAGACAGGCTGTTGAAGAACAGAAATGTACCTGATGGACAGCAGGAGGCATTCAAGAGCGGCTTCGCTGAGGGTTTCTTGAAAGCGCAGGCCCTGACACAACGCACACAAGGCACGTGTTTATACACACACACATACATGAACACACACCCATGCTCACTTATGCACACTCTTATTCATTTATCCACATTCTTTTTGCATATTATTTGCAAATGTGACTTTAATACTAAGTATATAAATATATATAAGTACTTTGCACATGATATTTGAGTCACTTATAAGTTTGAGGTACTTATACTTACATACGTCTCCCCTTGGCTCCCCAATGGTGGAATGACGTTCCCAATCCAGCCAGAATCTCTCCTCATCTTCACTTGTAGGCAGAAAAAACTTAGCTCCTCAAGAACAACCTCTATGTTCCCCTCTTGCTCTGGGATCATATCCCCTCTCCCATATCGTCCCTCTTCACTCACTTTAATTTCCTCTTATCTTGAAGTTCAATAAAATAAATGTCCTCCTACCTCTCTCTTTAGCTCTTATATCCTTTCCTTGTACTTCCTACTTTCTTAAATGTTCATTCTACAGTCACAAGCATGTTTTTAGGTTATTATGGCTTTGAACTTTCACTCTTGTTTGTAATGTTGTCGACGAAAGGACATGAAGCTTTTTCTACTGTTGCACTTATTGTAAGTCCCTCTGGATAAGAGCGTCAGCTAAATGCCGATTGCAAATGTGGATGACTATGGTATTACATATTGTAACAGCATAGCATTACATCCTGTGATGTCATAGCATTATTAAACTGTGTGGACAGTACTGATATATATATATTTTTTATCCATATAATCAATGTGTTACGTTTACCTGCTGTTCAGACTCTCTGAGGAGGACTCGTCTGATCCTGTTGGTACTGCTGCTGATCGGGCTCTACGGTATCTCCAAGACACCCTTCCTATCGGGTAAAGGCTCCTTTTCCCCTCTACTTTTTTGATGTCATGTTACACATGAATTCACCTCTAGTGTGTTAATGGTTTTTGCTCTGGCAACAAATAGAGTTAAGCTTTTGCCTGGTAAACTAATCCCTATGAATTTAACATTTATTGATTGCTTATAGTATAAGGAGCCAAGCTTGATATGACTGGACCATTTTAAAATTGTATTGCAGAGAACTAAAAATATCCTAACCTCCACTAATTATCACAACACTAATAGTTACAATTGTTTGCTGTCATTCAGTAACGCCCTGGTAACAAGCACAGCGTGTGTGTGAGTTCATTAACCATGTCATGCGGTGTGATTTCGAACTTTAATCTAACCATTCTGGACAGTGCGATTCCGAACCACATCAGGACTGGACTCGGCGGTGGACCCTGTCCAGATGAAAAATGTGACGTTTGATCACGTCAAGGGGGTGGAAGAGGCCAAGAATGAGCTGCAGGAAGTGGTGGAGTTCCTCAGGAACCCACAGAAGTTCACTGCCCTGGGAGGAAAGCTGCCCAAGGGTAGGGTTGTCTCTCTTAACACCTCTTAAGATAGTTGAAAGGCACCAGAAATAGCAAAACGTTGTCTATGTTTCAGTTATGTCTATGTTTTCCTATGTATTGATGAATTATCATTGAAGATGAACCTTATAATCGCTGATATAGGGTTGGTACCTCTATGTTAATAGTTCGGTCTTCCCTCTCTCCTTCTCTCCCTTTAGGTGTCCTACTGGTCGGCCCCCCAGGGACTGGTAAGACCCTGTTGGCCAGAGCGGTGGCAGGAGAGGCAGATGTACCGTTCTACTACGCTTCCGGGTCAGAGTTTGACGAGATGTTTGTTGGAGTGGGAGCCAGTCGCATCAGGAATCTTTTCAGTGAGTGTTTTTAAATTCATTTTTTTTCATCACACTTCATCTATGAAAGTGGCGGAGTCCTCTTTACTTTTCCTCCAATACTTTCTTGAAAAGGAGGGAAGATGATGAATTCTAAGTAAATCAACAAAGCAGTGAGATAAGACTCAGTCTTACCCAACGTTTGGCTTTACCTCATTACTTTCTCTCCAGGGGAGGCCAAAGCTAATGCTCCCTGCGTGATCTTCATTGACGAGCTGGACAGCGTGGGCGGGAAGAGGATTGAGTCTCCCATGCACCCGTACTCGAGACAGACCATTAACCAACTACTGGCTGAGATGGATGGGTACGTCTCAAACAAAAAATCAGATACATTTTAACATTTTAGGCATGAAGTTGATGCTTATTCAGACCGACTTACAATGAGTGAAGAGGTAGTGGTTCAGTCTCAGGACAGGTGGCTGTTGCTGGGAGTATTGCATCCTGGCTCAGATTGTGAAGTACAGAGAACGACTGAAAAAGTGAACGACTACTGCACTGCATAAATATTTCCTTTGACTTGGATGTACATTATCCTACTTCTTGTAGATTTAAACCAAATGAAGGTGTCATCATCATTGGAGCAACCAACTTCCCAGAGGCTTTGGATAAGTATGTTTAACTCTCACAGTCTCTCTTGCTATTGATAGGGAAAATGTCTCAACTTACAGTGACTGTTTACAAATGTCAAGGTTCACAGTCCCAACTGCCCTTGTCAGTACAGAGAATGGGCTGCAATACCAAGGATGTTAATATAATCCTTCAGAGCTGTATGCTTGAACATAAATGATACCAGTATAGCTAATAATGATTTTTAGTATTTTACTAACCAAGTGATCTATCTTTCAATATAGTGCCCTGATCCGTCCAGGACGTTTTGACATGCAGGTGACTGTCCCCAAACCAGACGTGAAGGGACGCACAGAGATCCTCAACTGGTACCTCAAGAAGATTAAAGTAGATACAGGTGTGACATCAGCCTCGGTTCATCCTAAATTTGATCACAATATGAATGCTTTGCAAATATATTATTGTGTATATGTTATTTTAATCACTTGAAATTAGATAGCCAAATCCAGTATTTAACATGCTTTGAGTCAGCACCCAAACTTGTTTATAGGCCTGGTTCTGGTGGGTTTCGATATGACTAAAGTACTAGTATGTTTTAATAAGTTGGTTACATGTTTTCTTACCATTTGACTGGCCATTTTCCTAACCGTCTAGTGGACATTGTCTGTTATCTGTGCAGCTATTGAGGCCAATATTATTGCCCGGGGCACAGTGGGCTTCTCTGGTGCTGACCTGGAGAACCTGGTGAACCAGGCTGCCCTGAAGGCAGCGGTGGATGGCAAAGACATGGTCTCAATGAAGGAACTGGAGTTTGCTAAAGACAAGATCCTCATGGGTGAGCAGTGGGGAGGCATGGCTATTGGAGCTAAGGAATAACCTCACTTAATTGTTTGCCTTTCATTGTCGTAATGTGGTCTCTATGTCACTCGTTGTCTCCCTATGATTCACGTGTTTCTCTGCCTGTATCTCTGTCAGGAAAAACGCTTAGTAACACTAGGACTACCCTCACCAAAGTCTTTCCTTTTACTCATTCCTCCTTCATTTTCCATCTAAGGTCCGGAGAGGCGGAGTGTGGAAATAGACAAGAAGAACAAGCTCATCACGGCATACCATGAGTCAGGCCATGCCATCGTAGCCTACTACACCAAAGACGCCATGCCCATCAACAAGGCCACTATCATGCCCAGGGGACCCAGTCTGGGACATGTAAGGAAAACTTGAGCAAGTTAACTGAATGGTTGAAACTCCCCTTTCATGCCTGACTAGCGATCCATGAAATACATGGGTGAATCAGCGTGATGAAGAAGTAGACTTGCACGCACAGGTCTGTCCCTGGTCAAGTAGGAATGTAATAATTACATGGGACATCATTCCTCTCTATTCCCTATCCTCCTCCCCCTTTCCTGCCAGGTGTCCATGCTTCCAGAGAATGATCGCTGGAGTGAGACTCGCTCTCAGCTGCTGGCCCAGATGGATGTCAGTATGGGCGGCCGCGTGGCCGAGGAGATCATATTCGGCAATGAGTACATCACCACCGGTGAGATAGCAGAGCTTTCTGGGGGGAAATTATAGCCCCCGGCATTCCTTTGGGAGTCGTGATTCATACCTAGCATCAGAACCTCTGTTTTAATCTGGAGGCCATTTTAATAAGTTTACTTTTAATAAGATATCCACTTACAAAGGACACGGTTTAACTAGGCTTGCTGGTGTCACACTACACAGTGTGTTTTTTATTGTTGCCGTTATGGTTATATGTCCTTTCTGCTTCTGCAGGAGCATCCAGTGACTTTGATGGTGCCACCAAGATTGCTAAGATGATGGTGACTAGATATGGAATGTGTGAAAAGGTAAGTCGGCTTGGATCTACAAAAGGAAGGTTTTGAAATGTGTATATACAGGGTTGCTACGGTCACAGAATTGAAAAATGTGTTTTCCATACCAGTTATGGAAAATGTAACATGTGCTTATAGTTTTGGAAATCTGTTGATTATATTTTTTTGTGAAGTGTAATGTTTAATGTCAAGCTTGGCTGTTAGTTGATCCCCTTCCCTTTTGAGGAGTAAAATCCCAAATCAGAAATTTCCAAATTACCGATCCTAATATTACAAATATTGGTTATGGACATTGTGCTATATGTCATGGAAAGTCATTTGATTAGCGGTAAGGTGTCCGAACCCTGTATGTAGTTTTTTTTTTTACACATATATTTACACATTGGCTTTCCTCCTTGTCTCCCAGCTGGGTGTGATGACCTACACCGACATGACCAAGCAGAGCCCAGAGATTCAAGCTGCTGTGGAACATGAAATCAGGGTGTTATTGAAGGTCGGTCGAGGATCCCATCCCTCTCATGAACTCACAAACTTGTACCTGTAAACTGACCTGTACACACTCCCCTGTGTCCTTATGTGGTCTCTCTGTGTACTTGAATGTCCTTTGTGGAGTATTTGCTTACATAGAAAGAGAATACGCACACATATATATTGTACCCTTTGGCATGTGCCTCTGTTCAAAGACCTGAGACTGAACATACAAACCAACCCAAAGAAACAACCCACTCAGGTCCTGCGATGAAGATGTTTTTCCAATCAGTTTGTCTCTTGCTGTCCCCAGGACTCTTACGAGCGGGCCAAGGCACTCCTCAAGTCTCATGCCAAGGAGCACAAGAGCCTGGCGGATGCTCTGCTGATGTATGAGACGCTAGACGCCAAGGAGATCCAACTAGTCCTGGAGGGCAAGGCCCTGGAGACCAGATGAAACCAGCCAGGCCAGCAACAATCAGGGGTCAAAGGGGAAGGGGTCAGATTTTGAGAGCTCAGGGGTTATGGATGGAGGGATGGACTGCAGTCATGCACAGTGCTGAAATACTTATGATTGGGGTCAGAGGTCAGGGTTTCAGAGCTCATGGCCTGTATTCATAAGTATCTTCCCGAGTGCTGATCACGGACTATATCTTTGTGCAGTTTATACAGTCATCATTGTGTAATCTGACCAGTATTGCTGGATATGTACTCTTTTATTCTCCAATGCTTTATGAAAATTGTTCTGAGTTCAGAGTTGAGGAGGATTAGGCAGGGCAAGGTGCATCCACACTAATGAAAGAGTAGTCTCACTGCTATCGCTGGAGGCTCAGCAGGTCCCTAACAGAATTTTCAAGAAACCTCCTATGCCTAGCAATAAAAATACTTCTAGGAGGAAAAGGAAAGTTGACCCCCCTCGATGTCCGTGTTAGAACTCTTTCATGTAATGGCACATAAGAGTCTGTGAGATCGGGCGCTGGTCACCTGCCGTGTTGAACTTGTTAACCTTTCAACTACCTTACCAACTTTTCCCCCGGTCCAGCG